>VXCM01003519.1:36184-41184 GCA_014773175.1 Lucifuga dentata
CTCTCCTCTCCTCCACATCACTCCCTCCCTCTCTGCTCATGCTGGCTTTGCTAACCAACTCTGCAGGGACCCATCAAACTCCTAAAGAAAGTTGAATGGATCCTCCAGGAGTTTCTACTGATGGGCTCCTCTGTGTGTGTGTGTGTGTGTGTGTGTGTGTGTGTGTGTGCGCGCGCATGTGTGTTTTTGCACAAATGCACAACTGCCTCTTTTCAGCTCTGCAGCACGTTTGCCTTTACAGGAATCCAAGAATTTGACAGTTTAGTGCATGCTTGACATGTCTCTCTCTCTCTCTCTCCCTCTCTCTCTCTGTCCCTCTCTCTCTCTCTCTCTCTCTCTCTCTCTCAGAATGTGATGTAAATCTGAGGCTGATTGCATTTATGGTCTGTTTTATTAGAAACCATGAGAGCGATGGTGAATCAGGGGAAAGGAGGCACCAATGCAGCCATTACTGTCATGTCTTGTTACTGCAGACGTGTTCATCATAACGTGATCTAGCGTCCGTCTGTTGCACCTGTCCGTCGTCACGTCAGCACGAACTCCTTCACCTGGAAGTGAATCTTTCCGTTTTCTTTCCGTTTCCTCCTCAGGCCTTTGGGAATGCCAAGACAGCCCACAACAACAACTCCAGCCGCTTTGGCAAGTTCATCCAGGTCAACTATCAGGAGAGCGGCACTGTCAGAGGGTGAGACGCACACACACACACGCTCACACACACACACACAGGAAGTGGATATAATTCACCTTGTTGGGTGTAGCATATAATAAGTACTCCAATAATTGTCAATGATCATTTAATAGTTAGCTAGGTAAAAATTTTTCATTTTATAATGCAATGTCATGCGCCAAGCTAGCATCCCAGCTGGTTAAATGATATATGTCGTGAATTATTAGTTAAAATATATAAGTGGAAAATATGTTCTGACAAGCTGCATCTAAAATCCGCTAACTTATGTGTTTTTTTTTTTTTNGTTTTTTTTTTTTTGTTTTTTTTTGGTATCACAGGAGTTTAATAATATTGCTACTGTACTGATCATGCTTTAGCTTTAAAGGACCATACCACCCATTTTGCATGTTTGAGCCGCATATATTCAATTTTCATACGTTACATTACTGACAATCATTTCCCAAAGGATAAAACCGTATTTCAGCTTTTCTGATATTTTGCAAAATCTCTTAATCTTTCAAAATCAAATATTCAAGTGATACACCCACCTTAAAAATCCATGTTTCTCCTGCTAATAGTTACACAGCCTTATGAAGTCACGGTCCTTTAAATTTTTCCATAAACGCAGGTCTTCTTTTGGGACTATATTCCCTGGTGGAGGCATACATTCACTCCACGCTTTTTATTGAGCTTAAACACTAAAATTACATAACTTCTAAAAAAACCTGAATACACGTCTTGTTGGTGATGATGGATTACCTATCCCAAGAACGTTTACAGTATCAACAAGTTGATTTTAATAGAGAATGAACTGAAACCAATGGCGGTCTGGAAGGTAGGAAAAACATTTTTAATTCACCATTCCAGTAGTATATTTTGTCAATAACGTTACATGTATGAAAATTGAATATATTAGGCTCAAACATGCAAAGTGGGTGGTATGGTCCTTTNGTTACATGTATGAAAATTGAATATATTAGGCTCAAACATGCAAAGTGGGTGGTATGGTCCTTTAATGTAATGTGTATGTGGTAAGGATTTCAACAGGGTTGATTTTGCATGGGCTCAAACATGCAAAATCACTGGTATGATCCTTTATTAAAGTCATGAACTGATCTTTACATTCCTCTGGCTTTAAAAAATGCATCAGCTATGAAGTTATCTTGACACCCTGTAAATCATAGTTTATTTTTTGAAACTTCTTAAAATATTTTGAATCACGTTGATCTCTGCAGTTTTTTTTGTTTTGTTTTTTTTTAATTTATCTGTCGTTTTCTTCTCTTTTTGATTATTTAAGTCTGTGGCTCTGCTATCTTCTTCTCTGTTGTGTTATTGCGTTAATATCTGCAGGCATCTTTATGTCATTTTTACTCTGTGTGGTGTTTCCAGAGCTTACGTGGAAAAATACCTCCTGGAGAAGTCGCGTCTGGTCTACCAGGAGCACAACGAGAGGTGAGGCAAGCTGCTTCAGCATTCAGGTTTCAGGCTGGTAGCATTTTTCATGATTTATGTAATCAGGCTGCAAAAGCATCGCTGAGCAACAATTTCAAGTCATCTGATTGACTTTGTGTACATATTGTCATCTTTGCAAAATTTAGTGGACGCAAATGAGATTAAAAAAATAATTATACAAACGGTTTCTGTCTGAAACATCTTTAAATTCTGCAGTGATGAAGTTTTAAAAGCCCTCGCTGCAACTTGAGCCTGCAGAGCAACGACCTTGTGCGGACAAAGCTGAAGAGCGTCGCATTTTGTGCTGTACGAGTCGGAACGGCGAAGAAACGCGATCTGTGACTTAGATGGAAGTCGCTTTGGCAGATATGTGATTTATTTCCACAAATGAATGCGGCTCAGAGCTGATCTGAGCTGATCTTTATGTTCATGACTTGTATCCAAAATGCGCCACATGAGAGCAAAACATCAGAACGGCTTCACATGTACCTGGCAATATAAATATGTAGGCCATGCCTCTCTATCAAGGCGTGGCCTAAAGATTTTTTTTAAGTATTTGAAGTATATGAAGGAGGCGTGGTCAAGCTAAAACACAGGAGTTAAGTTGCTCTTTAAAGACATTGAAACAAAACTGAATTATTCTTCATTTTATTGGGATCTGTTGACCCCGGTTTGAAACATAACCATACCTAGGTGATGCAGTTCAGCTAAATCTGAAATTTCAATCATTAAAAAGTTTTCTTCTTGCTGGTTTGAAAGATAAAATGTCAAATCCATATTGCTGCTCTTTGTCAGAGAAACTCGAAACTCAATATGCTTTCATTTCCTCTGCAAACCGCGATGCATCGGGTGTCTGTATCTAGAATAGGCGGAGTATTTACCGGTTTTTGCCTTTTGCTGAAGGTGCAAAGTATCCGATGTCCCTCTGAGTTTATTATTAATCTACATGGGAAATGATCATCTACTAATAATAGGAATAATTATTATTCCTATTCCTGTAACAGGAAAACATTATCATTGACGTTTTTTTTACTGATACACTGTAACTGACCTGTCTTCACTCAGTATACACACACACACACACACACACACACACACACACACACACAGACCGCTGTCCCCAAATCACTTATCTCTCCTAGGCGACAGTAAAAATCAGATCATCCCTCCAATATAAAAGTGTAAAAGCTTCTGCTAGTCATGTGATCCCTCTCACCCTGATTGGCCTGAGGTTTGGGTTTCATCCTGACGACAGGCTCTGGCAGCCATATTGATAGGCTTGTAACTGAAGACAGGACCTCCCAGACAGCTGGGACCTGTGCTGATGAACTGCAAATTACCTTAAAGGACCATACCACTCATTTTGCATGTTTGAGCCTAATATATATAATTTTCATACATGTTGCGTTACTGACAATCATTGCCCAAAGGATTGCAACTTTCCTGATATTTTGCAAAATCTCTTAATCTTTCAAAATCAAATATTGAAGTGATACACCCACCTTAAAAATCCATGTTTCTCCTGCTAATAGTTACGCAGCCTTATGAAGTCACGGTCCTTTAAATTTTTCTATAAACGCAGGTCTTCTTTTGGGACTATATTCCCCGGTGGAGGCATACATTCACTCCACGCTTTTTATTGAGCTTAAACACTAAAATTACATAACTTCTAAAAAAACCTGAATACACGTCTTGTTGGTGATGATGGATTACCTATCCCAAGAACGTTTACAGTATCAACAAGTTGATTTTAATAGCAGAATGAACTGAAACCAATGGAGGTCTGGAAGGTAGGAAAAACATTTTTAATTCACCATTCCAGCAGTATATTTTGTCAATAACGTTATGTGTATGAAAATTGAATATATTAGGCTCAAACATGCAAAATGGATGGTATGGTCCTTTAAATATTAAAGACGCATTCTTCATTTGCCGTTGTTCAAACTTTTTTTCTCTACACAGCCGTGAAAAGTAGAGTCCAAACTTTCTGACAGCCGTGCAGAAATCATCGTTTATTCCAAACTTATTATTAGCTGTTATACACTGAAAATTTAACAATACGAACATTAACGACATTATACTTCATAAGAAATAGACTTTTCAGGGCGTAAGACTTTAATTCAGGCTCTTTTCGTTGTTATTTCTGCAGGACTTTTGTCTTTTTTTTTCTGCTTTTGATAACTTCCTCGCAGGCCGTCATTGGTCAGATATCACACGGCTGGTCACATGGTCCAAACATCGCGTCCTCTGAAGTCAAAGCAACACGTCTAAACTAAAGAATGAGTCAAATAAAGAGAAAACTCTGCATTGTCCTTCTTGATCTGACTTAGAGGACAAACTTCTCCTTTTCATCTTCTTCACCTTCGTTTAATCGCTAAATAAATGATAGCATGTGCTAACTCCTCTGCCTGTTTATTGTAATCTGTTTCCCCTGCTAACGACTCATAAGACTCTGCGCTCCCTGCTGGTATGAAGCGGCATAAACGAATTCCGCTTCGTAAGGCTTTTTTTTTTTGGTTGTTCCATTTAACATCTTTTGACGTATGCTGGCATCTGACCACTCAAAGCTTCCACGCTGAGTGTAATCGCTGCTGTCTTTTCAAGTCCAAAGCTAAATGACTCTTTTTTATGGTTTTTTTAGGCAGAATTTATTATTTATTATTTTTTAGGCAGAATTTATTAATTGTAGTGACCTCAGCTTGTTAGCTAAGTAGTTTCTTGGCTGTTTCACAAGCTAAATGTTCAGTTTGACAAAAAGGCTGTTAAAGGCTGTTAAATATCACTCGGCTGGATTCCATTTAGTTTATGGTTTGTGGATTAAAGATAATAGTTTGACACTTTGAAAACATGACTTTTCAGCTGCTACAGTAATAGCAGCTTT
>VXCM01003519.1:43684-111401 GCA_014773175.1 Lucifuga dentata
CACTGCTGCTCCTGAAAAATGGACGGTGCATAAAGATGGAGGCGGCCGGACTGACATCAATTAGCCGTGCGCTAAAAATGCCTTCTAAATGCTTAAAGGGATGACTTCATATTTTGGAATTTTCTGTATTTGATTATTTATTATCAGTAATTATGATGTTAGTTAAAGGTTAGTAAAACAATAAAAAGGCAGTTTTGGTATATTTATGGCACTTTTTAAAAATCTAAAACAGCTGGAACTCTTTCATTGATTATATGTTTGCTGATAAATCAAATCCGCCTTAAAGGTGAAGAAAATCCCTTTAAACAGAGTTAGCTGTGATGCTAAATGCTTTGCTGCTGAAAGATGCTGATGATGTCACCTGGAGACCTCCATCTTTAAAAGGAACGTTCAGGATCGTGAAACTGGAGATCAGAGAAAACACAGAACTCCTCCCCTCTCCTAAAGTGAAAGTGTGTGTCGTTTTCCCCGTTTATATGTTAATAATCTATATTAATCTATATTAATCACATTGAAATTATAAAAACAAACACACCTCTCTCTCTATGACACATTCTGTTGATCCTAACGAGGTTCCTAACCACGTCGGATGAATGAAGCTTGATCCTGACTGAGGATATTAAATCAAAATCAGATGAATTTTGTATCTATATTAATTTTGAATTTTATATTTATATTAATTTTATGCCGTCTGTGTTGCGCTTATTGCTGAAACTTGTATTTGTGTTATATTTATTGCTGAAATTGTTTTTTATGCTGCCGTCTTAGCCAGGTCTCTCTTGAAAAAAAGATTTTTTTATCTCAATGAGACTTACCTGGTTAAAAAGAAAAAAAAGCTGATTTAATGACAAGCAGACAGCAAAGTATACAGATGTGAAAGAATCCAAGATACACTGAGACTCATGCATACCACGTTTATGATAATAATAATAACTTTATCTATGTAGCACTTTTTACAGATTGTAGTCATAAAGTGCTTTACATGAAGATAAAACAAAGTGAACAATAAAATAGGAGGTAAATATAATACCTTAAAATAGTACAAAACAGCATTTATAGAATAGTAAAACAAAGCCAGAATAAAAAAAAAAAAACAGGATAAAACAATAAAATCAAAAACACATCATCTAAAAGCCTGCTTAAATAAACAAGTCTTAAGATGCTTTTTAAACGTGTTTCTGCTGGTCGAGCCTGAAAGCCTCGTCTCCTCAGCTTTTAAAATATGTGTGAGCATCATCAGCAATTTCTGACCTGATGATCTGAGACGAGTTGGGGACGAACAGGACGATCAGTTCTGAGATGCATTTTGTGTTTGATTGTGTAAAGCTCTAAAAGTGATGTCCAGTATCTTAAAATTAATTCTAAAATGGAGAGAGAATAGAATCGGTGTAATACGACAACATTTCCTGGAGTTCGTTAAAAGCCGTGCAGCAGCATTTTGAATGGTTTGGAGTGTATTTAAAGGTGATTTATTTAAAAGGTAAAAAGAGAGTTATAATAATCTAATCTGGAAGAGATAAAAGCATTAATAATCATTTCCATATCTTCTTTAGATACTACAGTTCTCAGTTTGACTATGTTTCTAAGATGGAAGAAACAAGAGCAGGTCAGTCGTTTTATATGATTAAGGACAAACTTTGTCAAAAATAACACCCAACTAGAGGCTAGATTAACAGTAGTCTAGTTTAGAACTAATCAGTCACTATATTGCTATTATAGCATTTGTATGTCATAAAGGATGTAACATCTGTATTAATGAAAATTTGTATAAATTTGTGATCCAATAATGCAATAAAAAAAAGCCGACTTAGCTCCTGATTGAAATATAGAATAAAGCGGGGTCCAAGCGGGGTCTTATGAGAGTAAAATTATTATTATTATTATTATTATTATTATTATTATTATAGATATCTGTGGATGGAGAATCAGCAAAAACGATGTGTATATTTACAAAAACAGAAGTCTAAATTACAAATCCAGAGGCTGCACAGAAACATTGCGGAAATTAATAGAATTATTGTTAATTTATCTGATCATAAATGGCCTCTGGAGGCAGATTTTGTGATGCAGTCTGCCTCGGATAGAAGTAAGGAGCTTCATCCCCAAACAGCAAACCTCATCCTGCTGCTGAAAATGACTCACGTCTGCTGTGAAAATCAGGTCAGCTGCGTGTGTGTGTGTGTGTGTGTGTGTGTATGGAGANCTCACGTCTGCTGTGAAAATCAGGTCAGCTGCGTGTGTGTGTGTGTGTGTGTGTGTGTATGGAGACTAAACTGTTTTCAGACAGAGATTTCCTTCACTGACTTTTTCAATCTGCTCAGTTTTTTTTATTTGTCACTCACCACTGAGGATAATTAATATAATATATAATATAATATAGTATATTAGTAATAACTGAGCTTTTAAAAAGGAGCATACTGGTGATTTTGCATGTTTGAGCCCAGTAAATACAATCTGCATACATGTTACATTGCTGCCAACCATTTTCCAAAGCATACTACAGGAGTGGTAAAAGTTTAGAATTGTTTTTCCTACCTTCCAGACAGCCATTGGTTTCAGTTCATTCCAGCACACTATAAAAAATCAACTTGAAAAGTCATTGAGACAGCTAATCCATCACAGCGAACCAAACATTGTTCTTATTTTTTTGTCAAAGTTACTTAATCAATGCAACATGGAGCTACACGGAAGACAATGTATGTCTCCGCCAGGGAATATAGTCCCAGAAGATGACACTTTTACCAAGAAATTAAAGCAGCCGTGCGTCTTACATTCAGATGCTCATATTAGCAGATGAAACATTGAATTTTGGATATTTTGTTCTGAAAGATTAGGGGATTTGGTAAAATAACAGGAAAGCTAAAATACGGTTTTATGTTTTGAAAATATTTGGCAGTAACAGAAAATGTATGCAGGTAGTACTTATTGGACTGAAACATGCAAAACCACCAGTATGGTCCTTTAAAAAAAAACTAATATTTCCCGTGTTCCACATATCTTAAAGTACTGCTTCAGTAGAGATCAACAGAAAAAGCTTCACGTCCTGAAACCTTCCTCTAAGTGTGTGTAGTCCATTTTGTCTGGGTGTATGTGTGTGTGTAAATGTGTGTGTGTGTTTGCTGTTTAATCGGTCTTGAGCCTGCTACCGTCTTGCCAGCCTTCACCTGAAGTGTGTAATGTTTGGTCAGTGGGATTTGCTGCGTGAGAATAACAGATGATGATAGATTTATGTTTTATTTTACTGGCCAAAACACGCGAACTGGTCCTTTAATCACGATATTTCTCTTTTGTCTTTGGCTCTTTGTCACCCCCTTTTTTTTTTCCTCTTTTGTCACCCCGTTTTTTTTTTTTTCTTTTGTCGCCCCCTTTTTTAAATCATTGTAATCTAGGAATGGTTTGCTGATGAAACCCAACCATTTTTTTAGCACTTAAAGGAGCATACCGGTGATTTTGCATGTTTGAGCCCAATAAATACCACTCATATACATGTTGCCACCCTATAATCATTGTCTTCTTTACCTTTTTCATCCTCCTCTCTCTCTCTCTCTCTCCCCCCCCTCCTTTTCACTCTCTCTTTCCCTCTTTCTCAACGTGCTCCCTCCCTTTCTTCCTTTTTTTCTCTTCACAATCATCCCTCTGACTGTTTGTTGACACGCTGTCTCTCCCAGAGGTCAGTCAATGACCTCACCAGTCTGTGACTCGGCATCCAAGGAGATGATGTCACTGTCTACACATACACACACACACACACACACACACACACACACACACACNCACACACACAGAGAAAGCCCGGCAGCTCTTGACAGCTGTCTGAGCATCTGACCAGCCCTCTGGGCCTATTTAACATTTGACGTCTACCATGAGCCAATGGACAGGGAGCATGCAGCAGTAAACAGAGATGCTCCGCCCCTTTGAACAGCGACAAGTTTTTACAGAATCCAGATGTGACGTCTCTGGAGTAGAAAATAGAAAATAAGCAAATCAGAATAAAAATGATGATCCCAAAGACCAAACATTTGGATTGGATGTTTGCATTTGAGCTGTGAGGTTCTGGTGGGTGTGGGTTCACACCGTGTTCCTGTTTGGGTGTCTGTGGTGTTTGGTGTGGTGGAATGTCTGCGGACGTGGTGGCATGCTGTTTATGGCGTTTTGTCTCATATCGCTTGGTGGCTGGACGACATAAATCATTTTATCGTGTTTCTGGTAAGTAACAGGAAGTTTAAACTGGATTCATGAACGATCTGTTATAAATTCCATGTGCAGCGTCAGTCAGCTCCTGACTTTGATCGATTGATTTATTATTTATTTCAGACATGACAATCTAACAAAAAGATGTAAACTAAATTAAATAAATGTCTGAAAACAAGTAGGATGAAGTAAAGGACCATACCACTCATTTTGCATGTTTGCGCCTAATATATTCAATTTTCATACATGTTATGTTACTGACAATCATTTCCCAAAGGATAAAATCGTATTTCAGCTTTTCTGATATTTTGCAAAATCTCTTAATCTTTCAAAATCAAATATTCAAGTGATACACCCACCTTAAAAATCCATGTTTCTCCTGCTAATAGTTACACAGCCTTATGAAGTCACGGTCCTTTAATTTTTTCCATAAACACAGGTCTTCTTTTGGGACTATATTCCCCGGTGGAGGCATACATTCACTCCACGCTTTTTATTGAGCTTAAACACTAAAATTACATAACTTCTAAAAAAAACCTGAATACACGTCTTGTTGGTGATGATGGATTACCTATCCCAAGAACGTTTCAAGTATCAACAAGTTGATTTTAATAGCAGAATGAACTGAAACCAATGGAGGTCTGGAAGGTAGGAAAAACATTTTTAATTCACCGTTCCAGCAGTATGCTTTGGGAAATGACTGTCAGTAACATTACATGTATGAAAATTTAATATATTAGGCTCAAACATGCAAAATAGATGGTATAGCCCTTTAACTCCTACCTGCTGCATATTTGTATAACATATGGTTAGTGGTGCCTAAAGGTTAGAGAAGGTGACCGAAGGGTTGCCGGTTCAATCCCTGAACTGGCAGCAGATCTGGGTTGGGGAGGTGGATGAGCAGCATCTACCTCTACTTAACTATCACCACTGAGGTGCCCTTGAGCAAGGCACCTAATCATATGCAGGTATAAACTTTAATTCAATGCTTCAGACTTCAACATATAAATACTGAAATAAGGAAAATTCTTTGTTTAAAATAAAAAAAAGTACACATCATTCCTTTACTGCACTCAAACATCCCTCCCTGTCTTGTTTTAAGTACCAGTACTTAAGGGTTTGGTGTTTGACCAGAGTATCTCTAACATCTGGCCAACATTGATCTCTTTATTTTCCCAACTTCCTTGAACGTCTCACGTTGTGCTGCTTGGCGTGGAGGTGGAGCATACCCAGCAATTTGAAAAGTGCTTCTTCCCAGGTTTTACCGGAGCTCAACATGCCTCAAAACCCTTTAGTTGCAATTGGAGAAGCTCAGAGGAGAGACATGGCGGCGGTTTGGCCCGGCAGCTCGCGCTGAGTTAAACGCCAAAGGAAAACAATGGCGAGGAGCGTTGACTGTTAAAGAGAACAAGAGGCTGATCGGTGTGTTGATTATGGGTTCCTGTGTCTTCTCTCTCTGGCCCGTCGCTGTGGTATTTCCTAATTACAGCCTGAGCGAGGCTCGCTGCTGAAACAGAGATGCGCTGACCAACCGGAGGGCCTGGACACACACACAACACGCACACACACACACACACATGCACACTTACTCGTTCATCCACACTGCTGAATCCTTCACCATGGCAGAAATCCTTCGTTAATAAACTCAAACACACACTCATAAGTACCTTCCACTCATACACACATGCACACACACACTTATTGATGCTTTTATGCTTTTAGTAGCAGTTCTTAGGTGTTTTTGCTGTCAAATTGAATCATTGGTGTGTTTAATATTCACTTTAAAATCCTTCATAATGTGCTGCCTCTCTCTCGTGTGTGTGTGTGCGTGTGTGTGTGTGTGTGTGTGTGTGTGTGTGTCGTGCACTGCTCACCAGCAGGACTGCTTTACGGTGGAAGGAGAAGACCTGAAGCATGACTTTGAGCGGCTGCAGCTGGCGATGGAGATGGTCGGCTTCCTTCCCTCCACACGCAAACAGTACGACTAACATCCCCTCAGTATCCGTTCATTTATTGATTGATTAATTGATTGAATATTGATTTTAAAAGGGGCAGATAGTTGACCGAGTAACAAAGGGATATTTAGGCAGATACGATGGACAGCAGTCAAGCAGAGTATTTTATTCTTTTTCATCATTTCATTTCTTTATTTGTTCCGTTGCTGTTTATTCTTTCTCAGACTGAAATATTAACATCCTTCCTGTCATTTCACCTCAGTTTAAATTCCTCTAAAGGACGTGAATCTGTTTTTTTTTAAAGCTCCTGTAGCAGAAACGTGTCTCCTCACTGCTGCATAAGACAGCAAGTTACCTGAAATAGAAATAAAAGTCTCTTTCTTCTTCATGTTCTCTGTCAGGATTTTCTCCCTGCTGTCAGCGATCCTCCACCTGGGGAACATCCGCTACAAGAAGAAGACCTACCGGGACGATTCCATCGACATCTGCAACCCAGAGGTCCTGCCCATCGTCTCAGAGCTGCTAGACGTAAGAGACATGAAGACGTGTACTCATATGACCCTTTTCACCAGAAACTATTCGTAGATATCGGCTGTTTGCAGCATTTCAGGTGACAAAAATGAGAATATAAACCCGTTTCAAATATTCTTCATCTGAGTTTGCTTTCATTTTTGAAAATTTATATTCCGTCACATCTCAGCTTTAGGTACTTAAATATAAGCTGGAGGGTCTTGCAGGTCCAATCTGTTCCTTAGATTCCACCCAGACCAGGACCTGAATCAGACTGGGTCTAAAATACATTCTAATCAGGTCGGATCCCTTTTGCTTTCGTCTTGGGTTTGTGTGTAAGTGTTCCTGTATCTGAGCGGCCTTCCTGTCAGCTCTGATCACATGCTGCGTCAGAATCACCACAGCAGAGAATCTGCTTTTTGAGGGGTCTGTGTGGGTCGACTCCATTTTGAATCGGGTCTAATTATTCTCAGATCTGTTTTGGGTGAGGTCAGACTATCCTCAGTTTGGTCTCTTTTTGTGAAGATTAATCAATCCACGTCCAGTAGATTTTCCTCAGGTGAAGACCTCTAATTTGAACTCTGTGAACTTTAAAGGCAAGTGGCTTCAGAATTGTTCCTTGGCCAGGAGCGCCGTATGGGGGGAGGAGTTAGGATGATTCAGAGGCACGGAGGGACCCTTCATGATCAAATTAATGGTGTATGGGATTTTACGTCGTGCCAGAGGTACCACCGACTCACTGATGCATCTGGTTTGCTTTTCCTCGTGCATCTAATGCCACTTAAGTAGAGTCACCACGAGTGTCCACCATTTCTCTTAACACTTAAAATTCGGTTTGTGTGAGCGTGTGGCGGGTGTGTCGAGACGGGGGACATTGCAAACTGTTATAAACGCATGCTGCAGCTTCATGGCACCCACACAAAAGGAAAGTCAGGTTTTGAAAAATGAAAAGAGAGAAAGGAAAGAGAAGAGAGGGAGGAGAAAGGACGACAGCTTGTTAGGTGAGTTAAGTTCATGTGTGATGCTACAGAGTGCTACATACATCTGCTGTAAACGCATACAGTATGGAATACATACATGAATGTGATGTTATTCAGTTTTCTTTAACTTGGCACCCTCCCATGCAGGGCATATATGAGAAGTTTTATTGTTATATGAACATAAAATAGTGCATTTTTCCACAGCAAATAAATACAAAATAGTCTAAATCAGTCTATGTTAAAGTGACAGTTAGCCATGTTATATGACAACATACTATGCATTTTACAGAGCCAGGACCCTTATCAGATATTAAGGAAGAGTGAGGGAGAAGTGTGGAGGAAGAGGAAGAGATGAAGGACACCACAAATCAAAACGAGGATATAAGAATATATCCAGCAGCAGACAGAAGGCAAAGGAAGAGAATATTTAATATGTATATTTTTGATTGCATAACAAGTACAAACCTGAAAAAGTATAATACGTAAAGTTTTTAAAGCTTTGAATACACTGACTTGGTTCTTGAAAAGTATTTGTACACCTTGACGTTAGGCAGTGGGGCCCAAACAGATTTCTTTTCATGGAGCCCAAAATTTGCTAACGGCGCTCCTGTCCTTGATTTTAGGAGTTGTGGATTCTGTTGCCAGAGTTTGCCTCAGTACGTGGATTTTTTTTCACAAACTGAGTCTTTTATTGAGTTGAGGACCCTCAGCTTGTGGTGACAGCAGAAGTCAAGAGGTGCTTCAGGTCCCAAAGAGCCATCCGCTTATCCGCCATTAACGTGCAGCTGTTCTTATGCTGCGTGGGTGATTTTCACTACAAACAACAAAGACAGCGAGAATTCCTAAAAAAATAGTCACGTTAACTAAAAAAAGCACTGTGATAGCTGAAGCTCATTCATAACACGTCCCTTACGTTCATCAGCACATCGTTGTCCCGTCACCAAAACGTTTTTGCTAGATGTTTCACAGGTAAATGAGCTACTTCCTGTTTAAGAGTCACGATTTATACTGCTTCTCCTGCTGCTGAAGAGAAATTGATTTGTTAAAACTGCAAAGGAAACATCAATTCTCTGCATTTTCTGCAACTTTTTAATGGACTGACTATAAGAATCAAAACATGCCATTTAAAAACGCTGACTGATCAACTGACCAGCTTAAATATCAAATTTATTGATGAACACATTTGCAATCATCGCCCATATTTCTTATCGCTGAAATTCATCACCAGATTCAGACAAGTCTTGATTTTTATTTTATGAATTGCTTCCTGGCATGTAAAATAAGAAATACTGTAGTAACACAAATGCTAAAAGCCGTTTATGAATGAGGGAACGTGGCTGCCTGTTTGCTATTATTGATGTGTTAATCTGGCAGTGTGTTTTATGAACTGTCTCGGTGTCACCTGCTCGGTTAAATCGTGTTTAAACTGTTATAGAAACATGTCAGACATTGATAAAGCTTCACCGTCGTTTTTGACGTATTTTCGTTTTCATTCTTTTCTGAGGTGAAATGTTTCTCTAAACCGCTTATTTTTGCCGTCGTGCCACAAACTGCAATTACAAATTATTATCAGTTGTAAATTATTATAAATTGCTCACCAATGAATGCAGGGGGAAATGGTCTGCAGTTGTCCAATCACATAAAAGTTATGATTTTTTTTAAAATTCTACTTTTAATTTTAATTTTTAATTTTTTAAAATTTTGTTTTATTTTCTTTTTACTTTTTTAAATTTGTTTGCACAGATGTTTAAAAAAAGTCAGTTCAGTAAAACAATGTAAAGACAAGACAGTCATGCAAAATTATTACTAGTAAAAAAAAAAAGTGTAAAAACAGAAGAAGAAGAAGAAGCAGAATATGCAGGAGAGGCCAAAATAACAGGATAAAGGCTCGTCTGGTGGCCTTCTCTAGATGATCTTATCAATCAGATAGGCATTTTGTACGTCTGACTGCATATTTATGCAGTTGAGTTTGCTCACAAAGTTTGTCTAAGTGAAGCTTTTATGAAAATAAAATTAGAATCATGTTGAGCTCATGGAGTTGCAGCCTAAGTTCAATGTGAATACAGTATCCATATATTTATTATATACATGATATAATTTATATATAAAGTGTGTTAAAATGTAAATAGGGTGCTGCACAGTATACAGTAGCTGCACTATGGAAATAGACCGTTTTGTGCTTGTTTAACTGTTATATAAATGAATTATATTAATATTTTACGTTGTGTCTCTGCAGCCTCGCTCGTGTTTTCTGCAAAAATAAAAACTAGTTGAAACTGAAAAGCGGATTTAAAAAAAGCTCACTCTGCATATTTTCCCAACCGCAGTATCTCACCAGTATATTAAATATCTTCACATACGCTAAGCAGTCGTCCACAGCCTCAGACCGCCTTGGACTCTTCATCGTCCGCATGGATGACAGAGATGGAAAAACGCTTTCTGACATGGTTTAGCGTGCCACGCCGCTTTACGACTTCATGATGTTCTGCTGTGTTTGGATTCCTGCTGCTGTCCTAACATGCTTTTTTTCTTGTTCTGTGCACTGAGGGGACCACATGCACACACACACACACACACACACACACACACACTGAGTCCAGCTCAACCATCCACATGCTGATCTTATTTACGTGGAGATTGAGGGATCGTGTCATTTCTCAGTCCCTGTTACAAACTGTGATGATTAGCAGGAAGTGCTTGGTGTGTGTGTGTGTGGGTGGGTGGGTGGGTGGGTGNGGGGGGAGAGACAGCCAGCCATACCATACCTATTAACCAATTACCTTTTTCAAGGCAATCAGTTTCCTAGATTTTTTTTAAGTAAGATCAACTTGTCATATTTTACAGTGTATAGTCGCTTTAATGGAAAGGTCAAACTGCAGATACTAGTTTTCGATGAATACTAAATACTTAGTGAAGTATTAATGCTGGAAATCACCCAGTACCTTTACACACATGTTAAAACTTTGATTATACTCAGATTAAAGCAGTAAATTAATTTTCTCAAATGTCATTACACATTAGTTAGATTGCATTAAACTTATTCTGAGTAACAAACTTAGATTATATGTTTTAAATTGATTTATTCATATAATCGGAGTAAACCACCGCCACATGCATTTCCTCACCTGGTGGACTCTCCGATACTCTGATTACACAACATGTTATGTGTATTTTGTGAACTGTGTAATCCTATTTATTCCGTCCACGTGTACTTCCTACTGGTACTATTGCCTCAATCGCAGTACAGAGTACAGCATGCATGTAAAGTACTGACTGTGTACTTCAAAATAAAATGGACATCATTACGGACATGAGACGCAACATCTCTCTCCCTCTCTCTCTCTCTCTCTCTCTCTCTCTCTCTCGCTCGCTCATGGTGCAGTCATGCGAGGCTCTGATTTCTCCATTCATGCATCAATCAGTGCAGATTGATGCATGAATGGGATTTACCCTGGCTTCAACTTCCTGTTTCCTGTGGAGATGGAACTGGAAGAGGAAGTAGAGAAGTGTGCTGACAGGCTGGATGCTCGTGTTGAGTGAAGCGGCCTAAACCTGAAACATTCCTACAAACTGGAAATCCAGAGTGTAGACCTGCCTGAGAGCCCAAATCCCAGAAAACCCCAAATTTACTGTTGATATTTAAACCGCTGAAACAGAATCATTACAGTTTCTGAATCACATCCAGTCAAGTTTCTATTTGTTTCCACTACTTTTAATGGTTTTATTTAAGGAGAGAAAGTGAAGAAGGAAAGTTTGAAATAACACCCGGGAAAACAGATGACAGAATTTGTTGTAAATGTGTAAGTTTTGGCACCATATTTGTTTTTTGTTTTTTTTTACAAACTAATAAATGAAGAGAGATCCATAAAGAGAATGTAGCATCTATTACTGCTGCAGGTTTATTAAGTGAGACAATTTTTTTAAATTTTTTTACTGAAGGAGATAACGAGCATTAACAGTGAAGAGCAGAAATTTCAACAAGGAGAATAGACAGTTAAAGTAACATGTACATTAAGTGAATTTGTGAAACTAAACAATATAAATATAGTTAACAGTTAACCCAACCCCGACGTTCCACTCACTCCTTAAGGGAGGCAAGTGTCCCACCCACCCACTAATGCTGCGTTCACAGACCTCAGAACTCAGATTTTTCCGACTTCTTACTTGGAAAAATGCGTTGGAGGCACTTAAAGTCGGAGCTCCGGCTGAGAAACTCGGACCAAAATGATTTACCTGACTTACCGAGTATGACGTCACTCAACATGGTGGCGCCGTGGAAGCGAGCTTTGTGAATAGAAATGATCAGCTAAAAGGCGAATAAAGTATTTTTTCTTGCATGAAATTGAAAGAAAAAGGTCATAATATATCGCCATGGTAACTATCTATTTTGTATAATAACTATTTATCATTGATACTTAAGTGTAAATAATTTCATTATATCACTTCTCTGCACAAAGTTTAATACCCACTGTGATTAATATCATTATAAAACAACACAACCAAACAGTCCTGTAGTCTAACTTTACTTTAGTTAACATTTATTACTAATTTAATTAATTTTACAGTATTTATTGGTGTTCATGCTTTTTTGATTACATTTGGCTGGAATGGTTTGAGGTTGGAAGTTGGAACTTCCAGCTGGGAAAAGTTCAACTTCTGAGGTCTGTGAACGCAGCATAAGAACAAGAACAGAAAATTGAAAACTAAGGGAAATACATTAACTGAAACACTTTGGACAACAACAATCTGTGAAAAGAATTTTTTTTTAAATTAAAAAAAAAAGAGGGGGGGGGCTTAGATTAGTTAGGGGGATTAGTTAGGAGGTAGAATTTTTATGGAACTGAAATATGACAAGACAGGCTGCCATTTTCCATAGAACCTCTTAATGCTGCCTCTGACTGAATATATGATCTTTTCTGATTTTATAAATAACGTAACGTCTCTGAGCTATTTGGAGCCTTAGCAGATTTCCAGCGAAGTAACAAATGTCGTCTTGCTAGTGATGTAAATGATTAAGTAAGGCTTGAGGTATTTGTCGTATCTGAGGGAAAATGTGGTTAATATAAGAGGAGGATCGCTGATCTCAAACCATGTTGTATGTTATAATATCAGATTAAAAAGTCTGTTTCCAAGCAACTAAAATGATGATGATGATGATGATGATGATGTACCGTATAAAGAGCAAACTCCCAACAGCAGAACAGGCTTTGCTGCCAGTTGAGGGATTACCAGGCAGTGTGAAATGATGTGATTATGCTCCACCCCNCCCACCCTCCCTTCTCGGTTTGCATTGCAGCTTTGACAGAGGAGTCAACTGACAGAAATGGTTCCATAATGAAGTTAACAAAAACATCAACACTCCAACCTTTTATACCTACACACAGTAGCACAAAGATGTGCTTTTACATGCATTCATGTACACACACACACATGCACGCAGACACGGTCTGAGCAGCAGCTGTTGTAATCCCTGCATGGAGGAGATGTGTGCGGTGACATCTGCCTGTCCCAGCGTGGCCCTGTCATCAGCGGATTGTCTGAAGCCAAATTTAGATCAAATGTGTGTGTGTGCAAATTTACATGCAAGGCCACATAGCATTGCACACGTGTGGACAGAATGCAGAGCTTATGTGCGCTTTGCACGTAGCAGCTGAGTTAATGCGACCATCGGTTTAGCAGTCAGAGTCAGAAATGCGCACAAAGTATTTAACACAACCTTCTTAGAGGTCAAAGTTCAAACTCCAAAACACACTCTGAGTAAAGTGTTTTTTTTATTTTTTAAATTTAATTTATTTTTTTTATTTGTAAATATTTTTTAATTTTTTAATAAAATGTTTTTTTTTAAGTTTTTAAATTTTTTTTTTAAATTTTTTTAAGTTTTTTAATATTAGCATTTTCTTTTTTTACTTGATTCCTCCACACAGACTGATAGAATTTGCTGAAAGGCACTTCAGCAGGGCAGATGTTTGGTCGCAAAAGCTTGAATTTCCTCTTGTTTTATTACAATTAAAATATAACACAATTACTTGATGATCCGTAACAGGAGGTTTGATTTATTCATTGCTGAAATCATATGCATTCACAGTCCATAGCTCCAAACATCTTATCAGAGCTGTAAGTGAACGCCTCTTTGTCCCGGTCCTTGTCTTTGTCCGTGACTTGTATTTCCTTCTCCTCTTCCAGGTGAAAGAGGAGATGCTGCTGGAAGCGCTGACGACCAGGAAGACGGTGACTGTGGGAGAGAGGCTGATTGTTCCGTACAAACTTGCTGAGGTGACGTTTGATTTACTGCAACACCTAAACGCAACGTGACGCCCCCTGCCTCTGACCCCGTTAGCCCGTATTCCCAACTCAGAACATTTAAGGCTCCCGTATACTTAAAAGGAAGTAAAACTTTCAGGGCAAACATAAATCTTGTAAGGCGTGATGATTCAAGCTCTTATTTTGTGTGTGTGTGTGTGTGTGTGTGTGTGTGTGTGTGTGTGTGTGTGTGTGTGTGTGTGTGTNGTGCGCGTGCGTGCTCACCCGGCAGCGCACGTCGCGTCCTCATCTTAATGCGAATAAACTGTTTCATCCACTTTATTCGCATTTCATCTTATGCGAATAATCAGTTGATCCTCCTCTGCTAAGCGCATAAATTTTTAATGCGCATTTTGGAGTTAATGTGAATTAACGGTGTTTCATCCAGGCTTTCTAATGCGCATATTCATTATTCACAGAAAAATAGTTGGTGGAAATGCAGCTTATGAGACAAAGGTCCATTTATTAAAGTCAGTCAAGCTGGGGTCGGATTATGATCCTAATTTTTACCGAGAATTTACAGTCGCAGCCGATGGCGGACCAGTTGGACATTCAGTTTTGCTTTCTCTGCTCTAGAGAATTTTGACTCGTTGCGTCGCAGCGACGTCTCGCAGATAATACAAATAATACATGTGAAAAGTATAATTTTCTCAGAGTACGGAGACAGTTGTGGTTCAGCCCAGATCCGATCGGAGTCCAGATTTTGAGGATGACTGCTGTAGAGGCTTGAAATGTGCTAAAGATAAATAATCCATCACAGCAAACACGACATATTTTTAAAAAAAATTTTTTGAAGTAATGTTATTCAGCAACCAACATGGAGGAGCTGCACGGAAGACAATGTAAGTCTCCGCCAGGGAATATAGTCCCTGGAGAAGACGGCATTTACTGGAAAATTACATTCAGATTATGTGTTAGCAGCTGAAACATTGAATTTTAAAGTGGGTGTATCAAAATTAAATTTAGAAAGATTAGGGGATTTGAAAAAAAAAGGAAAAAGAAAAAAATTTTAAGTAAAAAGAAAAAAACAGAAAAACAAAAATACAGTTTTATGTTTTGGAAAATGGTTGTAATATGTGAGTATTTATTGGGCTTCAACATGCAAAATCACCGGAATGGTCCTTTAAGACTGTTCTTTTATGGTTTTGTCTGAAGTATTCTTGTTTGAACTTGTTTGTAGATGCGTATCTTTTTCTTATATGCCGTTTTATTTTCTTCTCATTTCACTTGACCTCAGGAAAGAATGTTTTATTGTCGTTTTTCAGTAGAAGGAGAGGTGTGTGTGTGTGTNTGTGTGTGTGTGTGTGTGTGTGCGTGTTTTATGGAGTTTGTTGTGGCTTTGTAGCCTCCGACTCCTCCAGCCTCCACCGCTCAGTTGATGGGGGTCTCTTCCTTTGCAACTTCCTGTTTCCTGTCAAGGCAATAGTTTGACTTAACCCTGTCCTTTGTAATTTAGACTTAAACTTGGCAAAATGCGACTCTGGGGTGTTTTATTTGACCTACATACGTCTTCTGTTGTGTATCGCCATGCTTGTGAGTAATAACACTCCGTGGTTTTTGTTTATTTGGTTGTTTCTGCTGCAGAGGAATGACATCTCTCAGCTGTCTGTCCGTAGCTGCAGGGACTTTTGTCTTAGCTGGACATAGATCTGATCTATACGTTAGCTTAGCCCAACAATGGTCGCACCCCCTTTCCACCCCCTACCCCTCCAGTCATGTGGTCTTGTCTCAGGAATGTGCAACCTCCACTGGAATATACAGTACAGAGGCCAGAAACCAGATCCTCAGACTGTCTGTTCGTCTCCCGTCTTTCTTTTTCTCTCTCTCTCTCTCCCTCCTTCGTTCACACATCTTCCAAACTCAAATACACACATAAAATCCCTTTTTTTACAGTCTAGCCGTGTAACAGAGGCTCAGATGGTGCGATCAGAAACCTAATCCTGGACCAGAGCAGCAGCTATGATAAATCTTATCCTGAGGCTTCTGGTGTAACGCCATGGAAGTTCCCTCCTGTCCTTCACAGGCCGGCCTCCGAAGAACGAGTGAGTGGTGGAGGCAAAACGGAGGCACGAGGATATGGAGAGAGAGAGAGAGAAAGAAAAAAGAAAGGAATGAGACAGAAGCCTTCAGATTCCTGAGAGATGCTGTTTGACAGAGAAAGCAAAGAAAGGAAAGAAGAGTGCAGAATAGCAGAGCGGGAAATCCCCAAACGAAAAGAGAGAAATATGACCATAAGTCACATGATTGTTTACTGTGTTTCTTTCTCCACAATAAGGCAAGCCAGCAGGAATGGAGGTCAGGATTAGCCAACACACACACACACTGGTCTGGCTGAGGGCCCCTGGGTGTAAGTTAGGGCCACCTGTGGAATACACAACACGGCTGTTTTTATACAAAGGAAATATGGAAAAAGGGATCTGGCAAACGTTACGGATTCTTCTCAGAAAAATGTCTTCTTCTTTGGATGAGAAAAGTTTGTGTCCTCAGCAGCCGTTCTGTCCGCTGCAGTTCGAGACGCTGCACCGTGGCGTGCTGCACCGTGATGTGCTGTATCGTGCATACTGCACCGTGTGTGCTGCACTTTCTATCTGCACCGTGGCGTCTGCACGAGGCATGTGCTGCACCATGGAGTTGTACCATGGCATGCTACATGTGGCATGTGCTGCACCGTGGCATGCTACATGTGGCATGTGCTGCACCGTGGCGTGCTGCATGTAGCATGTGCTGCACCATGGTGTGCTGCATGTGGCATGTGCTGCACTGTGGCGTGCTACATGTGGCATGTGCTGCACCATGGTATGTTGCACATGGCATGTACTGCACCGTGGAGTTGTACCGTGGCATGCTACATGTGGCATGTGCTGCACCGTGACGTGCTGCACCATGGCGTGCTACATGTGACGTGCTGCACTGTGGTGTGTGCTGCACTGTGGCGTGCTGCAGAGTAGAGGTTTATATTTCTCTGGTCTGAGTGCAGAGACACCTAAACAGACTGGAGGGTGAAGGTGGGTCAGAGCAGGTGGAATACGTGTCTGAAATGCCTTGATTTGTTCCACTATAATAATGAAAGTAAAAACATTTTGAATATAATATCATTTACAATATTAACAATATTGTTGTTCGTGCTTATCGTCAATATTTCCACGCTCTGCAAGGGTTTAGATGTTGTGTTGCTGCGCTCAAATAATCTGAACCTGTCAGGTTAGTTTGGGTTTAGACAGAAAGTTTAGTTCAGGTTTGGGCAGCAGAGTGAGAAAAGCTCAGAATCAAAATGTGTGTACATGCATAATTATGTGTGTGTGTGTGTGTGTGTGTGTGTGTGTGTGTGTGTGTGTGTGCATATGCATAATCATATGTGCAAGCCAGTGCGTGTAAGATAAGGTGTGCTGACTGACTTTGTGACTTTGCTGATTGGGCTCCAGATAATCTGAGTCCATCACTTCTTTCTTCCTGTATGAAAGACGGCGAGGGGGAGGAGTTAATCACAGCGTAAATATTCTCTCATTCAGTACATTTACACACACGCTAGAACTTTGATTATTCTCAGATCAAGGCAGCAAATAATTTTTTTCAAAGGTCTTGATTTTGTACTTTTAAATCGATTTATTTGGGCTTGTAAATGTCATAGTTGGAATAAGTCGCCTCTGCATGCATTTCCTCACCTGGCGGACCTTCAGCACACGCATCACGTATGTTCAACAAACTGCAGAATCCTAGTAATGCTGTTTCAGAAAGTGTGTTACTCGCATTATTGCCTGAATCGCAGTTCAGACAAATAATCAGAGTGTAGCGTGTAAATATACTGACTCATAGTCAGGATAGAGAGATGCACATATGCTGCAGCATCATCACGCTCAATGTTAGAGAGAGAGAGAGAGAGAGAGAGAGAGAGACTTATGGAGCCTTATAATTGCAGACATCATCCTGGTCCTGCTGCAGCATCAGGCCTGTTAGAGTTAACAAAGGTCTGATAAAGTCTTGTAATATTTTTTTGTTTCGTGGGTGGCCTCCAGTAAAAACCCTTCTCAGCCCATTAACTTCTGTCCGTGTTCCTAACTATTTCCACTGTGGTGAATAATTAAATTTACAGTGCAAACAGCACATGCTCAAGTGAGCGTGTCACATGTTCACGTCACATCTCCACCCCCCCACGCTCCTCCTGCTTTTCAAACCTGATCTTCTTTGAAATGTCACATTATTCATNCTCCACCCCCCCACGCTCCTCCTGCTTTTCAAACCTGATCTTCTTTGAAATGTCACATTATTCATAACCGTCTTATGTAACTTTGAGGAGCAGCAGCTAAAAATATCATAAACAATCAATGATGTAAGAGCAGAGAGGCGTGTTTGAATGTATAATTCTGCTTCAGCATGGATGTTTGCCTCATGTATGTGTCACAGAGCCTTTAGCCTTCTGTTGTTATGTAATTGTTACATGTATGACATTTGGTTTATTCAGCCTATATGCAAATATAGTCTTTTAAACCTTCTTTAAAGGAGCATACCAGTGATTTTGCAAGCTTGAACCCAATAAAAAAAAAACCATGCATACACATTCTGTTACTACCAACCACTTTCTAAAACATACTTTTGGAGCGGTATGTTAGAATTTGACATTTTAGAATTGTTTTTCCTACCCTCCAGGCAGCCATTGGTTTCAGTTCTTTCTAGTACGCTATAAAAATTAACTTGTAGAAACTTGAAACGTGCTAAAGTAACTTCAATTAGAAGATACAACACAGAGCTACATGGAAGAAAATGTATATCTCCGCCAGGAAATATAGTCCCAGGAGAAGACGGGTTTTACAGAGAAATTAAATCGACCGTGCCTTCAACAATCATGTGTATGTGTTAGCAGGTGAAACACTGAATGTTAAGGTGTGTGTATCACCTGAACATTTTATTTTGAAAGATTAAGGGATTTGGCAGAATAAAATACAGTTTTATAATTGTCAGTAACATAACGTATGCATGTATGCAGGTCGTATTTATTTGGCTAAAAAATGCAAAACCACCGGTATTCAGACAAAGGCTTGAGGAATGAGGTCAGCCGTCAAGCTTTGGTCTGGGATCTAATGCATTAATAATCTGTGATATGTTTTTGGGTCTTCTGCATCAAAAACTCTGACCTACATACTGTCAGAGTCACTGCAGTTTGAAGCTGATTTCCTTTGTCTTGTTCTGTTCAATCATAACACTTTCTCTGCCAAAGAACGCGCTCTGGCCTCCAAGTCTCCATTTTAGCTTGCTTATGTTAGCTTAGCATGCCTTTCATCATGTGTAAGAGGAGAACAGAGTCGTACTTTGGATTGTTGAGGCGTATTAATAGCCCCTTTTGGCAGTTTTGCTTTTTTTTTTATGGATCTATGAGGTGTCCAAAAAGTGATCTGCTGGTCTGGATTTGGTTAAAACTCTGGCTCCCAACTGAAAACACCTAAAATATTACAGCCGTGTGCACAGCGAGACGAGCAAACACGAGGAGAGAAACGAGTTGCATGACTGCTTGAAATCTGGATATTTAACACGTTCCATTGTGCAACAGACCTATAATTACTAAGCCATGCTAGCTGGCTATTTATTAATAAAAAAAAATACAACTTGATAGCTTTTGGTGTTAGTTTCCTGGCATATTGCAAGGGTAAATTAGCTTAGCATACACTGTAGCATTGATGCTACACAGAGTTTTGTGCAGTTGATTTCCTCTGAGTGTTCATAAACATAACACTCCATGATTAATCATCAATTAATCATGATTAATCTTATTTGTTAGGCTCATTAAAACCTTGAATTAATCAGCACTCTCACAATTTGCACGAGGGCCAGATTTAAATTAGGGATTAAAACATGATGATTTAATTGCCTTTTAAGTTTTGGATTGGCAGCGACGTTTATGCAGGTCGTATTTATTGATGCAAAACCACCAATGTGGTTCTTAAAGCAGCAGAGGGGTGTTACCTATGTGTGCGTGTGTGTGAGAGATTAAGAGTGGTATAGCACGCTCACACACACACACACATACACACAACACGAGTGTGCTTTGACAGTTTTGGCTCCTGCCCATGATTAAGAAATGCATATGGTTTTGATTGAGCAAACTGACGTGTGTGTGTGTGTGTGTGTGTGTGTGTGTGTGTGTGTGTGTAGGCGGGTACAGTGAGGGACTCCATGGCTAAGTCACTGTACAGTGCGCTGTTTGACTGGATCGTATTTAGGACTAACCATGCCCTCCTCAACAACAAGGACCTGGAGGATAATTCCAAGGTAGGAACACACACACACACACACACACACACACACACGCACTCTCTCTCTCTCTCTCTTTCTCTCTCAGGAGGATATTGGTGAAATTTGGGGGGGTGGGGACAGACAGATAATGTCAGCTGATGAAATGTTGTAGGCGATGTGGATCATATTCTCCAGTAGAAGTTTATTAAATCAATGCTAAGAAGCTGATTTCAGTGAAATTTAGAACGGTGGCTCATTTAAAAAAAAAAAAAAAAAAAAAAAAGGTATTATTAAAAGCTGAGGCTTTTAAGGTTGGGGGGTGGGGTTTTTTATATGTGCAGTCAGACTGCCTTTTTATATTTCTTTCAACATCATTTACACGTTAAAATAGAAATAAATGCATTTTAAAAGCAAAGTGATGGAGGAGAAGTGTTTGTCTGCTTCTCCTCCCTTTGCTGTCTTCCTGTCTGTGTTCTGTCCATCTTTCCTCAGCATCGCCTGTCTCACTCATGCTCTCCACCCTGCTGTCTCACATCTGTCTGCCTGTCTGTCTGAAATGTCTGCGTGTCTGTCTGAAATGTCTGTCTGTCTGTCTGAAATGTCTGTCTGTCTGTCTGAAATGTCTGCCTGTCTGTCTGAAATGTCTGTCTGTCTGTCTGAAATGTCTGCCTGTCTGTCTGAAATGTCTGTCTGTCTGTCTGAAATGTCTGTCTTTCTGTCTGTCTGAAATGTCTGCCTGTCTGTCTGAAATGTCTGTCTGTCTGTCTGTCTGTCTGAAATGTCTGTCTGTCTGTCTGAAATGTCTGCCTGTCTGCCTGTCTGCCTGTCTGCCTGTCTGTCTGTCTGCCTGTCTGTCTGAAATGTCTGTCTGTCTGTCTGAAATGTCTGTCTGTCTGAAATGTCTGTCTGTCTGTCTGAAATGTCTGTCTGTCTGAAATGTCTGTCTGTCTGTCTGTCTGAAATGTCTGCCTGTCTGTCTGAAATGTCTGTCTGTCTGTCTGTCTGAAATGTCTGTCTGTCTGTCTGTCTGTCTGAAATGTCTGTCTGTCTGTCTGTCTGTCTGAAATGTCTGTCTGTCTGTCTGTCTGTCTGAAATGTCTGTCTGCCTGTCTGTCTGAAATGTCTGCCTGTCTGTCTGTCTGAAATGCCTGTCTGTCTGAAATGTCTGTCTGTCTGTCTGAAATGTCTGCCTGTCTGTCTGTCTGAAATGTCTGTCTGTCTGTCTGTCAAGGCCTGATTGACTTCTCTCTGGTCTCTTATTGTCTCAGAAGCAGGGAGTAGGGTGATATAAAAATTCCTTTGTGTGTGTGGGCGTGTACAGTAAGTGTGTGTGTGTATGTATACGTGTGTGAGCGTGTACAGTAAGCGTGTGTGTATGTGGACACACGTGTTGCAGTAGCAGCTGGCAAACTATACCCAGTGGGCTTCTAAAGGATTAGAACACAGATCGTTATTCTCTTTCTTTGCATGCGTGTGTCTGCGTGTGTATGTGTCTGCATGTATGTATATGTGTGTGTGCGTGTGCATGTGTCCCCACATGTGCCAGATGGCATCAAGTTTCCCTCAGCTCAGCTTACCCCCTGTGGTCCTCTGCTGTGTGTGTGTGTGTGTGTGTGTGTGTGTGTGCGCGCGCTTCCCTTGGCACTGACCTCATCATCATGTTAGTGAGTGTGTGTTCTGAGGGTCGATGATGTCGCCCTTCCTGTCACGGTTATTGTTCTTAAGTCACAGACGACGTTAAATGCAGCGTTTGTGTGTTTTATATCTTAAAATGATAAACTTTGCTCTCTAGAGACAAAACGTTTAAACAATTCAATCCAATTAAACTGAAAACAACAAAATTAAGAATTAGGAAAATTAAGCAATTAACAAAATAAAAAAAATAAATAAAAAAATAAAAATTAGGAAAATTAAGCAATAAATGTTGAATTTGTCAGAAGATATAGCGCCACCTGCAGGTTCAATCCCATTATCAGATAAAAAAAAGTCAGTTAACATACATGTACGACAGCATAATTAGGGTAATAATAATAATAAGACGAAATCTTTCTTTGAATTGCTTCTCCTGCGATTTCTTCCATTTTTTGTCCTTTTGTGATCAGGTTTTTTCAGGAGTTTTTTCCTCGTCTTCTTAAGAGCTTGGGCTGGATCTGGAACCGTTGATGTTTGGCCTTTGAACTGTTGTATGTGATATTGGGCTGTAGGATAAACCTGACTGGAGTTAATGAGAGCTTTCTGTCTTCTGCACCAGATTCTGTCCATAGGAGTCCTGGACATCTTTGGCTTTGAGGATTATGAGAATAACAGCTTTGAACAGTTCTGCATCAACTTCGCCAACGAACGACTCCAACACTACTTCAACCAGCACATCTTCAAACTGGAACAGGTGAGATGTGACTCTTCTCCTCCTACTCCTCCCCCTCCTCTCCTCTCCTCTCCTCTCCTCTCCTCCTGGCTTTCTTTAGGAAATGAGGATTTTTGCAGTTTTGTTTTAAGCTTAACGATGAGAAACTGGACATTTCTTATTAAAACGCTGTAAGAATTAAACTCTGAGAGCGTTTCTGTTTTCACGTCGTCGTTTTCCCAGCAGCTCTGATGTTTCAGCTGAACTTAGAAGCTCATTCTACCACTTGTTCCTCTTGTTCTATTTCTTCTTTAATCCCCAAATATTAATACTGGCATTGGCCTCAGAATAATCGAGCACCAGTCAGGCTCTAAATCATATCTGCTCTCTTACTTCCTGTCGATGTCTCTCAAAAGGACCATTACTGGACCACTAATCCCTGTCCAGCTTTATTATGTATTCATTATGCTCATTTATTCAGATGCCAAGTACCAAACCGCTTAATATTCTGATGCATGTTTGGTTTTTCCACCTCATGTCCAGATGAAGCGAGGGAGCAGGGAGAGGGAAACAAAGAGAGGCAGAGAGGGACATTTTTTGGGAGTAGATAATGAGACTCAATCAGCTAGACCACGTCACGATCGCTGTCAGCGCTCATCTCCTTGTCGCTGGCTGCTGATTGGCTGTGGCATCGTAGCAGACGGCTCATCGTTAGCTTAAGGGAGAGAAAAACAGAGCGGAAAAAAGAGCAGCATTTTGGTAAACGAGTGCAATAACATCCCTTCACTCTCGATGAAGATCAGAGACCAATGCTCAGTCCTGTTATCTGTTTGACAGTTAGCCTTTGGGCTCTGGGAACACACACACACTAGCACATGCAAGCACACACACACAATGCAGGATACAACATGTACATAACACGTAACATGACTGAATTTGAAGTCTGAGAGCTGGAGTTTGCTAATCCACTAAAATAGTGACTATAATGATAATAATAACAGGATTTAATTTCTTTGTCATAACAAACTTTACATTTGATTGGTAGTCTATTGAAAGTCTATCATGGGATAAATATACCCTTGTTTTCTTTTGATTGATATTGGTAATTTAGTTTTGATGGCCTTAAAAGATCTTACCTTATCCATTTTGCATGTTTGAGCCTAATACATTCATTTTTCATACGTTACGTTACGACAATCATTTCCCAAAGAATAAAACCGTATTTCAGCTTTCCTGATATTTTGCTAAATCTCTTAATCTTTCAAAATCAAATATTCAAGTGATACACCCACCTTAAAAATCCATGTTTCTCCTGCTAATAGTTACACAGCCTTATGAAGTCACGGTCCTTTAAATTTTTCCATAAACGCAGGTCTTCTTTTGGGACTATATTCCCCGGTGGAGGCATACATTCACTCCACGCTTTTTATTGAGCTTAAACACTAAAATTACATAACTTCTAAAAAAACCTGAATACACGTCTTGTTGGTGATGATGGATTACCTATCCCAAGAACGTTTACAGTATCAACAAGTTGATTTTAATAGCAGAATGAACTGAAACCAATGGAGGTCTGGAAGGTAGGAAAAACATTTTTAATTCACCGTTCCAGTAGTATGCTTTGGGAAATGATTGTCAGTAACGTTACATGTATGAAAATTGAATATATTAGGCTCAAACATGCAAAGTGGGTGGTATGGTCCTTTAAATCCTACCTGCTGCATATTTGTAGAACTTATGGGACAGTGGTGCCTAAAGGTTAGAGAAGGGTCGCCGGTTCAATCCCTGAACTGGAAGCAGAAATCTGGGTTGGGGAGGTGAATGAGCAGCACCTGCCTCTCCCTAATTATCACCACTGAGGTGCCCTTGAGCAAGGCACCTAATCCTCAAATGCTGCCACTGAGCAGCAGAGATGTCTGTGGTTGTACTGGGCAGCTTCCTGATGTGTGTGTGTGTGTGTGTGTGTGTGTGTGTGTGTGTGTGTGTGTGTGTGNACCGTTCCAGTAGTATGCTTTGGGAAATGATTGTCAGTAACGTTACATGTATGAAAATTGAATATATTAGGCTCAAACATGCATGATCACTGGTATGGTCCTTTAACATGTTAAAGAATTATTTTAAAAATTCCAATATCCACCTCTTTATACGGACTGACACATAAATTTAACAGATTCTTCCCTTCCAAATTTTTGTTAAAAATCAGTGTAGAACTTTAGAACAAACAAACTAAAGATAGAGTGTCACTTACCTATTGTACTTTAAAAAAAAAAAACAAAAACAAGTACAATCACTAGTTTTATTG
Organism: Lucifuga dentata; assembly: GCA_014773175.1. NCBI lineage: Eukaryota > Metazoa > Chordata > Actinopteri > Ophidiiformes > Bythitidae > Lucifuga > Lucifuga dentata. Next base: position 68,492 of record VXCM01003519.1, read on the forward strand.
TAAGAACAGAGCAGGTGCTTCTTTTCCATAAATGATTAATATCAGAGATTAGAATGGAACTTTTGGTTCCTGCGTTACGTTTGGTAAGTGTCAAAGTGCTACTGCGACACTCGCTCAGGACTTTACCTAATATTGTTTCAGCGGAGTTGAGGTTTATTATCCTTTAATCACCGCGGTCCTCCAAACCTCTGCCTCCTGGCTGAGTTTGTTTGACAGGATGAGAGTTGAGGTGGAGTTGAGCACCTCTGAGGCCTTACCAGCTTCTCTTTAATGGAGGGTTGCCAGATCTGAACTGATTTGTGTTTATTTTGAATAAAGTGGTTTAGTTCACACCGTGGTGTTTTTCCCCTCAGGCTGACGTCATACGGAGAGAAAACGCTCCACACACACATTGTCCTGTTGTTATGACGACCTCAGACCTGCTCAGGTTGCTTTGAAAGATTCTGAAACTTTCCGAGCATTTTGTTTCTAGATGAGGGTTTTTATAAGCTTTAAAGGATAAAGTTTATAGATTTGTCCCCTTGCTTACTTGAATTTTTGTTGTTGGTAGTGTTTCCCTGTTGTTTTTGTTTGTTTTTTTTAGCTTGACACGATAATAGTTGCAGAAACTTTTTGAATTATGGTAGCATGGCAGGATTCATGGAACGCAACACCAGGCTTAGCATGTCGATAAGGACAATCATCATTATTGAAGCATGTTCCTGCATTCATAAATGCCTCTTACCTGCATCTTTTAGCGTTAGCGTTACCACGGTATTTCCTTATTTAAATATCGGGGAAGCGATTCATAAAAAACACCAAAAAATTAAGCCGCGTTTGAGTCTGGTGGAAAATTTCAGCAGTTTGAAATCTGAGTGACTTCAAACTGTATTTGCCTCACATAAATTTGCTATTTAAGCTCAAACAGTTGGTTTATATTTCATTAAATCACAGCTTTTGGCAATTTAGTAATCGCAGAAGATCAAATTGTAATTTCAATTTGAATTTAATTAACCATGCATGTAAACACCAGTTAGACTTCTCTCCTGAATGCAGCGTCAAATGAATTTTTGGTTGTGGAAGAAAAATCCTGATCTTCCACGTTTTTTTTTGTTTTGTTTTTTTTTGGTAATTCCAGTAATTAATAATTCCATAATAACAATTCCAGTAGGTTTTTCTTTTCTATGTGTGAAAGGTGAGTTCGACTATCCATCAGTCTGCTGGAAGATATTCCTCTTCGCCCCCTCGAGCCAATCAGGTGGTCTTATCAGCGGTGTGTGTGTGTGTGTGTGTGTGTTTTCCTTTGGAACAGCAGCCAAAGCTAATAGGACGTGAGAGCTCTCCAGTCCAGTGTTTACGCTCCCATGCCAATTGCTGCTTGATTTCTTCTCAGCGAGAGAACGATATATCAAAGTATGAAAACAAACGACGGCCACCGCCTTAGGCAAACATGGTGTCACGTTAAAGTCTTACGATATCGTACTGACACGGTATGGAAAACAAAAAAACTCCTCAGCTTTGCATTGGTTTGATATGAGGAGATTCCTGCTGCTCTGAGTTTGTTGTAACAGTCCAGACTCGAGCGCCAGGAGATTCTCTAAATCACATTTCTCTCTCCTCCGCGCACAGGAGAAGCCAGATTTCTACTGATTTAAAGCTCGCAACAATAAATTGCCAGATAATTATTCATAGATGGAGCGTTCCCTTCGTTTTGATGCAGGCTTTCCGAGCTCTACGCCTTTATTCCGATCGTGAGTCCAGCTCACGCTGACGTCATCTTTGTGAGTCATACAAGTCTCACCGCGCCGCTTTTCTAGCTGGACCTCAAAAGTAAACTGCACTCAGCGAACATGCCGAATGACAAGACAGCGTGCGCTTCTCTTTTTTGTATTTACCGTCTCGCCATCTGCCTCTTCATCTCTTTTCTCTGTGCTTTTAAAAGCCACTGCAACCTGTTACAGCTCCCATTACTAACCCAACACGCTGCTGTCATAATAAGCAAGACGGGCATGAAGGAGGGGGAAATACACACACACACACACACACTCACACAGTCGTTTGACCTCAGCACAGGGCTCTGGGCCAAGCACAGTTCAGGCGGCTTGAATGCTGTACATACATGACACAGCAGAGTTGCTAATGGACAGCAGACCACAAATCCTGACCAGCCTCATCGACCCTCAGGTTTACGGCCTATGGAGCTTTCAAAATGGTTTAAAGGATCATACCGCTAATGTTTGGGCCCAATAAATACAACCCGCATACATGTTACGCAACTCACAGCCATTTCCCAGAACATACTAGTTAAGAGGTAAATTTTAGAATGTTTTTCCTACCTTCCAGACTGCCATCGGTTTCTGTTCATTCCAACATGCTATAAATTCACCTTGTAGAGACTTAAAATGTGCTTGAAAACGTCTCTCTGACTCTTTAAATGTACATTCAGTCTCATCTCAGTGGAAAGACGCTCTGTCGCATTACTGGAGTTGACGTTACCGCCATGTTTCTAGAAAGGGACAAAAGCTGCATCTCAACTCAGCCTGACTCCTCCCTCATTGACTGAATAAGGGCTGCCAAGGCCCATCCCCAATTTATTTATTTTTATCTCACTTCGTTTATTAAGTTTTACAAAAGATAACATACTGTAAACATCCCATAAAGAGGCACATCAGCATACACAGATAAGTAGAACAGAAGAAGCGAACAAGTAAAAAAAAAAAATAATAATAATAATAAATAAAAAAGTAAGGCCTGTCCCCAATTTAAAGTCTGAATGCAGCCAAGAAATGATTTTAGTCCTAAATGTGTCAAAATCCTGGGAATGAGTAATCTTACATGTCCTATATTAAAAAAATGTGGCCGGCTTTTGCCCACATTTGGAGGAAACAGCTGTTGCATCCTGTAGTACTGAGCACTGCGACATATTGTTCGCTGGCCAGAAGTTTTATATATACCAGCTCAGCTCCTTAATTCCACTCACTTGTTATCTTGGGGCTAAAAAACTCTTAATTTGAAAGACATAATGCAAAGAGCCAGGCAGAAGACAAAACCCAGCAATGTTCTCAAGCCCACAAGCTGGATTTTATGACCCAGCATGGGGTTTACAGCAGAGTAAGCGATCGATAAAACGTGGGTGGACAGATGGTTAGTGAGAGAAAGCAGAGGTCAGATGAAAATGGCGGCGATGCTAGGAGGGACACGGTTTCTCAAATTCTGGAACCGACACATCTGGAATATAATGATCAAACCGTGATGAAAGATGAAGCATGACTCAGCCTCTTCACCCTCTCTGCCAACTTTAAATAATGAGTCACAGCTTCCTAACGTTCATCCTGACCAGAGGTGGGTAGAGGAGCCAGAAACTAGTAAAAGTATTGTTACTTTATGATAATAGTAACTCAAGTATAAATAAGAGTAGTCACCAAAATAATTACTTGAGTAAGAAAGTATCTATTAAAAAGATTACTTGAGTAGTGAGTAACTTTGATCAAGCTTATTCTTTCAAATAATCACCAAGCTATAAAGTGCTCATCTGAGGAAAAAAAATGCAAAGTATCCGTATGTAGCTTCTAATACAATCCAAATTATATCATATAAAGAAACAGTAGACAGTAATAAATCAAATATTTACCACATAACAAATCATGACAATTCTGGCCTGGCCCCAAGACAGTTAGCTAGGTTAGCTTAATGAATTTACTCAGAATAGAACAGGAAAACTTGAGTTAGCATTAGCAGCAGCAGCAGCTAGTTAAGTAGCTAGGTTAGCTTCATGAATTTACTCAGAAGAACAGGAACACTTGAGTTAGCATTAGCAGCAGCAGTTAGTTAAGTAGCTAACATTGCAGCTTACCGCCAAGTTTCCTCAAGTTCCATGTTGATTCTTAGAAGCTGAAATGTCACATTTTTAGCGAGACAAAGACGCANTCCTCAAGTTCCATGTTGATTCTTAGAAGCTGAAATGTCACATTTTTAGCGAGACAAAGACGCAACACATTATGTAGCCGAACAGAAAACAGCGTTTGAATGTGTGGCCAAGGATGTGCCTCTTCTAAACCTTCCGCTTTGATTCAGTCATGACTGTTGAAACCATGGAAACGGAGGGTGGGGGCGTGGCTACTTTGGAGCTGAAGCAGACAGAAAAACTGAACATGACTGAATTCAAACGTATATTTTTTCTTCATAAATATACTCAAGTATGAGTTAAAAGTATCCTGCAATAAAACTACTCAGTAAAGTACAATTTTGTGAAAAAAGTTACTTAATTAAATGTAACGGAGTAAATGGAGTGCGTTCCTCTGGTCCTGATGGCTGAAATGTTTTGAAGGTGGAGGTTTATCCATTTGTCTCAGCCTGCTTCCAATCATCCATCTCACACATACAGTCAGTTATGAGACGCTCTTTAGCGTTCTGCTGGAAGACATTAAAATAAAAGCATCTGCATGCGACGTTTTATGGCTCTGTTTTTATTTTTGCTTAATCTAATACAATGTCTGAATGAAACCAAACGTAACACATGTTCTGAATGCCTTTCCCGTGACTCAGCAGCTGAAGAGAGAAACGGAGGGCAGACGCGTTGCTCATGCGAAAACAATCTTCCAACGCTGCACTTTACCGATGTCTCATTTTGAAATTAGAGCATGTGTGTTTCGTCGGCGTTTTGAAATGATCATCAAAATATTTTACAGCAGAAGCATTAAAATAAGTACCGACATGCAAACACAAAGACATGTTTTATTACATATTCATATACATACACGTCTGCATTCATACACACAACATTCAGCTGTGTTCACTCTGTTATCCAACATACGCCACGTTGTTGTTGTTACCTGGGAACATGGATGTTGATGATTTTGTACTCCTGACTTTCCATCACAGCTGTCAGGTCAACATTTTTCTTGATCATCACTGTGGTCTGTTATGCATTCTCTTAAAAACAAAAAAACGATTGCTCAGGCGTTAATGAAATATTCTGTGGGTATCCATGGAAATGTTTTTGGTGACCTTCTAACATTTCTTCTGACACCATCAGGGCACAGTTTCAAATCAAACTTGTGAACTGAATCCTGCATTTGAAGGGCGGAGGAAGGGATTTGGTTTATTTCTGTTGGATTCAGTAATGAAAATGGACAAACCTATGCGTCTTCTGAATTACATGTGCTTTTTGAATTGTTGGTTGATTCTCATCTAACTATAAAGACAGAAATCTCTGTCCGTCCATCCATCTGTCTGTGGAACATCTCTAGAACCCGGCACTGTATGAAGCTGAAATTCGGCAGGTTTATTGTTTATTGCTCAGCACCCAAGGACGTGCAGCGTCACGTGCAAAGTTGTTTGGATGAGCAGTTCTCAAATTGAGCTGTGCTGGTAAAAAGTAGTCCGCATGGCAGGATATGCTCCAGTCCAGTGCCACGGTCTCAACCCACGTACAGCAGCCAAAGCTAGCTCACGAGAACGTGCAGAACTAAATTATGGCGGGCTGCGGCGCACGCCATAAAGTCCGGCCCGGTCCGAACAGGCACGTTTTGAACGGGCGCTGCACTTGTGTCGATTAAAATGCTGGACTGTGTTTCGAGAGATATTTTAATGATGATTTTTGAAGGATGGTCCAGGTGACCGATGTGTTTTTTATTCCAAGTCTTTTTGGATTAGTTTTTCCTGTAATGTATCATGACTTTAATCTTTTTAGCCATCTTAGCATCTTGGCATGAGACTACAAATGAAAATTAGTCCACCTTGGCATTATCTGGCATATTTACATTTTGGTTGTTCATTAATGTGCGTTGCCCAGGTTTAAATAAAATAAAATAAAAAAAAAAAAAGATTTTTCTAAATATAACGGGCAGATTGCTATTAAATTTTCTGAGCACATTCATCTACCTCAGATGATAAAGTCTTAATTTGAGGTATCCAATGAGCTTCCTTCTTCTTGGCCAACATATCAAAGCCACACGTCATGATCCACTGTTTGAGGATAAACCCCTTTTGCTTTTATTGAACCCATCGCCTTTCTTCTAGCGTCATCCCTGAAACATCAGCGCTGCTTTATTGATGGTTCAGATTCTTTCCAAGTGCATCCTCTCTTCCAGAACTGCCTTGCTTCATAGTTCATAGACAAACAGTAACTCTTTTCTATTCATTGTCCCATCTTTTAACGGCTGCTGACTGGAACATTTACCGTTTAAATATGTTGCTCAAATGTACCTGAATAGTGGTTATTGAGGGAGGAGAGAGAATCATCCATGTAACCCCCACCCATTTATCTCTGAGTTTTTCCCAGCATTTTAAGGTATTATAACCTTCACTGGCTTTTCTCTTAAGAGTCTTAAGAGGTCAGAGGTCATAAACCTCAGCTAGCATTGTCCCCTTGGGCCATATAGACCCTCCAGCTACTCACGGTTTACCAACTAACCACAAAACATGCCAGCTGGTTTCATATTGAGGTTTGTTGCTGAGGCGTTTTGCTCGATGCTTTAGAGATGCACACAAGTAAATGAAAATGTTGATTTTTAGATTATGTTCTACTTTGTCATCGCTTTGAATCTCGCAGAGCTGAAGAAGAGAGATATGTTTTTTTTCTTCCCTTATTACTGTAATTGCAACGAAAGGCACCAATTAGCCAAGAAGCATATACTGTAGTACTACTGGAAAAAATGTATGTTCAGTTTGTCTTTCTGCTGAAGGTTAAAGTCAACAAGTTTTTTTTTTTTTTAATTTATTCAAACTATTTACTGAGCCTAAGCTTCACTTCCTGCAGGAGGAGTACCGGGCAGAGGGCATCACCTGGAACAACATCGACTACATTGACAACAGCGGCTGCATTAACCTCATCAGCAAGAAACCCACGGCGCTGTTCCACCTGCTGGACGAAGAATGCAAGTACGCCCCCTGCTGAAATTAAAGGACCATACCGGCCATTTTGCACGTTTGAGCCTAATATATTCAAGTTTCGTACCCGTAACATTACTGACAATCATTTCCCAAAGCATACTACTGGAACGGTGAATTAAAAATGTTTTTCCTACCTTCCAGACCTCCATTGGTTTCAGTTCATTCTGCTATTAAAATCAACTTGTTGATACTGTAAACGTTCTTGGGATAGGTAATCCATCATCACCAACAAGACGTGTATTCAGGTTTTTTTAGAAGTTATGTAATTTTAGTGTTTAAGCTCAATAAAAAGCGTGGAGTGAATGTATGCCTCCACCGGGGAATATAGTCCCAAAAGAAGACCTGCGTTTATGGAAAAATTTAAAGGACCGTGACTTCATAAGGCTGTGTAACTATTAGCAGGAGAAACATGGATTTTTAAGGTGGGTGCATCGCTTGAATATTTGATTTTGAAAGATTAAGAGATTTAGCAAAATATCAGGAAAGCTAATGCTAATTGGGCTCAAACTTGCAAAATCACCAGATGCTCCTTTAAACACATTTAACAAACTTGTGGAACATCTTGATTTTTGATATCTGAGAGGATATTTATCAAATGTAGCTTAAAAAGCACACCAAGCACAGCAGGTCAGCAGCTGAAGCTTGTTTCAGATGCTGACTGGCTTTGAGATCATTCTGTGTGGCCTGCATCTGCTTTGCTGCTGTTTATTATTGACATCATTACCTCGTCAGAATGTTGTGGAAAGTGAAATGTGTTTTGCTGGTGAAGCGACCTTTGGATCGCACTCCCAGATGCTGAACCGCAGAGGCAAACTCCCCATGCTTGTCTTCTCCTCGTCGGTCTGACTGACAGCAATGCTGGGACTTTTATCATTCTGGAAGCGTACAAGATAAAGACATGCTAATTCCTACACCAACATCTCTGGAGCTCATTTAGCTTTTGTGTGCCTTCTCTTTTTTTTTTTTTTTNTTTTTTTTTTTTTTCTGAGAGGCCTCCCTCCTGCAGGTCAACACACACTGCCTCTGCATCTATCTCCTCCATAAATCAAATCCACCACCCCCCCAACTCCCCACACACACACATAAAAAAACACCAGGCTGTATACACACAGGCATATTTATCTCCGTTAGCTGTCGTCTTACTTGCCACTTAGTGTAGCTGATGCATCTGGATCTAATAACGTCTGGAATGAGCCAAATGGTGTGTATATGTGTTTTTATATATTTGTGTGTGTGTCTGGCATTAAGCAGTAGACTCAAAGGGAGACCTCTTCAAACCCTAAAAACATAAGGTCTGGATCTCTCTCTGGGGATTTATGCTGCCACAGGAAGAAGCTCCGTATTAAATGATTTCAAGGGAAAGGTCGAAGTGAGAGATCTCATCGTTGAGTTCGTGAAGCTCTCTGGACTTCGGGGCCCCTGGAGAAGTGGATTAGGTTACTGCAGGATTTCGGGGAGGTAACAGGACCAAAGGTTTAAGACTTCCTCCAGGGTTTGTGAGGTGTAGGGAGGAGAGGTGTAGATGGTCAGGAGGCATTAGGAACATTCATCTGACGAGCTGACAGGTTAGTGGTGGTAAAAGAATTTCTGTTAAAGGGCCATACCACCCATTTTGCATGTTTGAGCCTAATATACTCAATTTTCATACATGTTACGTTACTGACAATCATTTCCCAAAGGATAAAACCGCATTGCAGCTTTCCTGATATTTTGCAAAATCTCTTAATCTTTCAAAATCAAATATTCAAGTGATACACCCACCTTAAAAATCCATGTTTCTCCTGCTAATAGTTACAAAGCCTTATGAAGTCACGGTCCTTTAAATTTTTCCATAAACACAGGTCTTCTTTTGGGACTATATTCCCCAGTGGAGGCATACATTCACTCCACGCTTTTTATTGAGCTTAAAAATAAGATAACTTTAAAAAAAACCTGAATACACGTCTTGTTGGTGGTGATGGATTACCTATCCCCAGAACGTTTCAAGTATCAACAAGTTGATTTTGATAGCAGAATGAACTGAAACCAATGGAGGTCTGGAAGGTAGGAAAAACATTTTTAATTCACTGTTCCAGCAGTATGCTTTGGGAAATGATTGTCAGTAACATTACATGTATGAAAATTGAATATATTAGGCTCAAACATGCAAAATGGATGGTATGGTCATTTAAAGGACTATTTCTTGCATGTTTGAGCCCATTATACAATCCACATACATGTTATGGTTACTGACAACCATTCCCCAAAATATACAGCTTTGGCAGTAAATTTCATAATTGTTTTTCCTACCTTTCAGACTGCCATTGGTTTCAGTTTATTGTGGTATGCTATTAAAATCAACTTGTTAATACTTGAAATGTTCTTGGGATAGGTAATCCATCACAGCAAATAACACGTCTATTAGACTTTGTGCCAAAGTAAATTAACCGATCCATCATGGAGCTGCAGGGAAGATGATGTATGCCTCCGCCAGGGAATATAGTGCCAGGAGGAGATGGCTTTTACTGGGAAATTAAAAGCAGCTGTGTTCTTTTACATTTGGACATTAAGTGTTAGCAGAAGAAACATTGATTTTTAAGGTGGATGTATCGCCTCAATATTTCATTTGGCAAAGTAATGTTAAAGTGAAATATGGTTTCAAAATGGTTGTCAGTAATGTCTTCGCGGGTAGTATTTATTGGGCTCAAATGTGCATAATCACTGGTATGGTCCTTTAATCAAGGCACTGTTGATCAAGGCATAAGGCATAAGGGTACAGTGGAGCTGCTCAGTGCGACATTAGATGAATACAAGGGAGAATTTGTCATTTTTTAACCCTTCTCTAATAAAATGATTCTTTTCCAGTTTCCCACAAGCTTCCAATCAGACCTTGCTGGACAAGTTCAAACGCCAACATGAAGGAAACAGTTACATCGAGTTTCCTGCTGTCATGGAGCCCGCCTTCATCATCCGACACTACGCTGGCAAAGTCAAGTACGGAGTCAAGGTGAGGTAGATGCTGATGATGTTTGGTGTGTGTGTGTGTGTGTGCGTGCGTGTAGGATGGCTGACAAGGAGGGTTAGTTAATTTACAAGGATATTTTTTGCCAAATATGGTCATGTATGAAAACTTTATTTAACATATGGGAGTCAAATAAAACCTGTAAGTTGCATTTCCGTATTTTTCATGACAGAGAGCAAGCTAAAATAATTTAATATTCCCTGTTAAGAGGAAAATGATTTGGTTCGCCACGCATGGCAAAGTCAAAAGTTTACGCCTCTCTTACCATCTGTAAGCTCTCAAACCGAGCAGTCAGCAAAGGAAAGAAAAATTAATAAGAAAAATGAGAGCAGAGGTGCTGAGGACTTCACGGCCGTTATTTGAAAAAAGACACAGGAAGAGGAAGATGCAGCTTCAACACGTGAGCCTGCGACCACGCTAACGGGGTGGGAAGTTATTAATCCACAGCAATCTGTAATTGCTGTCTAACTAGCCGGCGTCTTGTCCTCTTAACATGTGCGACAACATGATGAATAAACGAAACGAATAACTCAATTGTCAAAGTTCAGGTCTCCAAATGATCAATAATGCTTAAAAAATAAACGAGGAAAACATGGAAAATTACAAGTTCATGCCTGTTATGGTCGTTTTGTAATTAATAAAGTGTCAAACACCAAAGCTTCTGTTTTCACGGACCAGAAGTCTGCCTCATCTGAAGTAACAACCATTTAAAGACGTTTTAAAACCTTAGATGTTTCTTTACACCAAAACAATAACTTACTAACATGGAAATATTGACAAAGCAGGTGGGGGTTTAATGATTTTGATCTTATTTTCTGGCCTGTGCATGTATATGGCCTTGGCATATGCAGGAATATTCATAAGTTAAATGGTGACTCCATTGTTTTTACTCATCAAATTCTGTTCATTCAAATTTTGTTTATTTACAGCTCTAGTAGTACGTTGTTTTTATTTTAAATATAACATCACGGGTTATGCAGGTTGTATATATTCGGTTCAAACATACAAAAACACAGGTATGGTCCTTTAAGTTTATATGTATGTAATTAATCTGGTCACTAATGTCCCCATAAGCGTCTTGATGATGTAACATTACATATTTGGTGAATGTTTTATGTAAATCATCCAACCCTGTCATGACAGTTTGACCTTTGACCTCACCAAGACAAAGCGAAGTTTGAGCAGCTTGACTAAACTCGGTGGAATTTACTCGGCCGCTTATATTTTTGGGGAAGAACTGAGGCCTGGAAACGCGAGCGCCCATTCTTTCCTCTTCAGTTCATGAAACCCAAGCCGGCTCCAGGAAACGAGCAGAAAACATGAGGGTTTGTGGGTAAACGGGATGGACGTGATGACCGGCAGTTGCTCACGCTCGGTAATGTAGCGTAACGAAACGAAGCCGAGGCGAACCGCGGCCTGGACGGATGCTCGCTCAGCTGTTCCTTTGTGTGTTTTTACCTGCTGTGAACACCAGAACGGCTAAATTACAGAAAGCGCTCCGACGCATTCATCATGTTCAGACGGAACGACACGACACGACGCGGCCTGGAATTCCACTTCTCATCACTCACTGACAAATTTGGCGGTTTAGAGCCGCTTTGGAACGCAGAGTTGCTGACTGAATACAGCCGGGTTTTCCATGAGCTCTGCTGGCCTGACATAACATCAAAACGTCTCAAATTCAACTTCCATCAGCTGATTAAAGGGAGATGCTACTCAGTTATCCACAACAAATTCATGACTTTTTTTTTTTTTCTGTTCGTGTTCTGTTTTATACTCGAGCCTCTAAAAACTCGACAGTCCTGCAGCAAAGACAGCTTGTTGTTCCGTCGACCTATTTTTCTAGCTGGCCTTAATCTAATTGTCTGTTCGCTTCCCAGCTGGGTTTTAATCAGAAACACATGTGCTGGAACAGGAGGCGTGTATTGTTTTTTTGACTGTGCGTAATATAAATCCATAACAGTTGGTTATGGATATGATACTCCACGTGTGTGTGTGTGGGGGAGAGAGAGAGAGAGAGAGAGAGAGAGAGGTATATTTATGTGATATTTTTTTCAGCTGAATGATTTTATTTTCATAGCATATTTCATATAAAAAGAGGCGCAATAAGTGTCATGAATTTAAAGTTTGTATGTTTTTCTTTGGTTGTAATAATATATATATAATTTTTTTATAAAAAGACAAAGCAAAATCAAGCATATACAATAAGAATTACATATAAATAAGTAAAAACAGGATTATACATATTTAAATAAATATTACATATTCTAAGTTGAACGCATATACTGGGGATATATACATTTCCTTATCTTTCTCTCTTCATTTTGACATAGCTAACATTAATGGTAACCATACATCCATAAAACTGTCCATTTTCAGTTGTATTTAGTTGTAGTTTTATCTTTTTATATATTTTAAGGGTTTATTTTGAATTGTGTTCCATTTTATTGTTTTGTTTTTTTTTTGTTTTGTTTTTATATTTACATAGTTGTCTTGAAGCACTTTGAGCTGCGCGGAGTTAAAAGCCATATTAGCGGCCCTTAGGCAAACACGTCTGTAATGTAACAGCTCCAAACGTCTCTTGTGGTCAGTCTGGTTAAAGTCAGATTTAAGGACAGGATATAGAAAGCGACAGAGAAATATGTTGACAGGGTAACTAAAGCTAAACCGTGTTCATCCGTCATGCAGGACTTCAGAGAGAAGAACACGGACCACATGCGACCCAACGTCGTGGCCTTGCTGAAGAGCAGCAAGAACGCCTTCATCTGCGGCCTGATGGGAATCAACCCCGTGGCGACTTTCCGCTGGGCGGTGCTGCGTGCTTACTTCAGGGCCCTGGTGGCTTTCAGAGAAGCCGGCCGCAGACACACCGACAAAAAAACTGGTGAGAAAACACCTACAGGACCAGTATATGAAGACACGCAAGATACTTAAAGGACCATACCGGTGATTGTGCATGTTTGAGTCTAATATACTTAATTTTCAGACACATAACGTTACTGGCAATCATTTCCTAAAGCATACTACTGGAACGGTGAATTAAAAATGTTTTTCCTACCTTCCAGACCTCCACTGGTTTCAGTTCATTCTGCTATTAAAATCAACTTGTTGATACTTGAAACATTCTTGGGATAGGTAATCCATCATCACCAACAAGACGTGTATTCAGGTTTTTTTAGAAGTTATGTAATTTTAGTGTTTAAGCTCAATAAAAAGCGTGGAGTGAATGTATGCCTCCACCGGGGAATATAGTCCCAAAAGAAGACCTGCGTTTATGGAAAAATTTAAAGGACCGTGACTTCATAAGGCTGTGTAACTATTAGCAGGAGAAACATGGATTTTTAAGGTGGGTGTATCACTTGAATATTTGATTTTGAAAGATTAAGAGATTTTGCAAAATATCAGGAAAGCTGAAATACAGTTTTATCTTTTGGGAAATGATTGTCAGTAACGTAACATGTATGAAAATTGAATATATTAGGCTCAAACATGCAAAATGGTGGTATGGTCCTTTAAGCCATAGTGGCTACATAATGTGCTGTTGTTGACAAATTCTTCTTGAAAACTAATTAGTTACATTTATTTTATGTGTTTTTGTCATTTCCTGTGCAATACATTGTAAAATCATCAATACACAAACTGTGTATTGATGATTTTTTTAAAAATTTGGGGGTGGCCTCAAACTTCTGGCCTGTAGTGTAAGATATTCATAAAACAAAAATTAGTCCGTGGCTGCTTCATTTAGCTCGGATGCGTCGCCTCACCTCCCACTGTGGAAATCTGACATGGTATAAACACGCTGGATGTCCGACATGGTCCACACGGGCGTACTGCGGTCTTTACACAGCTTTGTGTGTGTTGTTGGAAGCTTCAGTAAACACAAACACCTTAAAATAAATGTGGTTTTATTCAGCCTCATACATGATTCATACATGATTTTCTGCATCTTCTATTCCGTCGTTTTTCTCTCCTCAAAGGTTGCAGCACGGAAAATAACTTCCTCCTCCACAGGAATTATTTCTCATGAGTATTTATTTGCCATTAGATATGCTTGACTTCATCATTTAACACACACACACACACACACACATAATAATTAATTGCCGTAGAGAATGCTGGACTCTATAACTGTAAAAGCCAAATTCTTGTTTGAACAGAGCCAAGAACAACAGGGCGTGTTGGGAGAAGTGAAGAGTTTTAATCGGGAGTTGTGCTGCTGTTGATGATGATGATGATGATGAAGAGGAGGAGGAGGAGGAGGAGGAAGAGCTCGGTTTCACTCTTCCTCTCTTCTGTTTGTTATCACAAACTGGGTGGAGTGTTAACAGTGTTTGCCTCTGACTTTCCTCAGACAGGATTTCGTTGTTTTGTTCTTTCCAGGTGCTACATTTTCTTTTTTTTTTTAATTTTTATCTCCTTCNGGATTTCGTTGTTTTGTTCTTTCCAGGTGCTACATTTTCTTTTTTTTTTTAATTTTTATCTCCTTCTTTTTTTCTGTTTCTACCTCTACTACATTTTCTTCTACACTTCCTTCTTTTTCATTAATCTTTTCTCGCCCTTAATTTTCTTTTTCACCCAGTCATATTTTTCTTCTCCCTGTATTTTTTGTTATTAACGCATATTAAGATGGTTTTTCCTTTATAATTGAGATTGAGATCGTTGGGATATTTCACCGTGAAACATCACATCTTTCCGTCCTCGCTCTCCGTTTTAGGGAACGATGCTGCGGTTTCTTGTGCCGTTGTTAAGACAGTCGACAGTTTCAGCTTCCTGCATCACCCGGTTCACCAGCGGAGCCTCGAGATTCTGCAGCGATGCAAAGACGAGAAATACAGTAAGTTTTCCTCACGCTTTCTGTCAGATTCTGCACCAGGATTCTCAGGATTTTTGTATTTTTGTAACGTTTCATCCAAAATGACCCGGATTCCTTTAATGCAGTGGGTCAGGTTAAAGTGGATTTTATGTTTTATCCATTTGTCTTAACGTTGCTGATCTTGTTTCCTGCAGCACATCGTGCAGCAAACAGGATCTTCTGCTCCTGAATGAAGCCAAAAAAAACTGAAAGATTTCTGATTTCTGATTATGCTCCAGTTCTTTAAAATAACAATAAACAAAACAATAATACAACTAAAAAAAAACTGCAGACTGATTTTTTCTGTCTGATTTAAAAAAAAAAAAAAAAANTTAAAAAAAAAAAAAAAAATCTACTAAAAAGAATGAGCCTTATTGTCAAGCACCACACATTTGAATAGGAAGAAAGTGACCTTCAAAGGAAAAAAGATGATCTTCACTCTCCAGAATTCATCTTAAAAAACATTATGTAATTCATAAAACACAGTGCCAGACTTAACATGTCAAAAAGGGCAAAATATCGTCATGCATCCATGTTTCATCGTTCATAAATGGCTGTTACCGGCATCTTTTAGCGTTTTCCTTGAAAGAGGCATTGCTATGGTATTTCCTGATTTACATGTCAATTCATAAAACACACGGACACGCAAAAATTAAGATGTGTTTCAATCCGATGGTAAATTTCAAATCTGAGTGACAGTTTAAAGGACTATACCGTCCTTTTTTGCATGTTTGAGCCTAATATATTCAATTTTCATACATGTAATGTTACTGACAATCATTTCCCAAAGCATACTACTGGAACAGTGAATTAAAAATATTTTTCCTACCTTCCAGACCTCCGTTGGTTTCAGTTCATTCTGCTATTAAAATCAACTTGTTGATACTTGAAACGTTCTTGGGATAGGTAATCCATCATCACCAACAAGACGTGTATTCAGGTTTTTTTTTTAGAAGTTACCTAATTTTTAAGTGCAATAAAAAGCGTGGAGTGAATGTATGCTTCCACCGGGGAATATAGTCCCAAAAGAAGACCTGCGTTTATGGAAAAATTTAAAGGACCGTGACTTCATAAGGCTGTGTAACTATTAGCAGGAGAAACATGGATTTTTAAGGTGGGTGTATCACTTGAATATTTGATTTTGAAAGATTAAGAGAGTTTGCAAAATATCAGGAAAGCTGAAATACGGTTTTATCCTTTGGGAAATGATTGTCAGTAACGTTACATGTATGAAAATTGAATATATTAGGCTCAAACATGCAAAATGGATGACATGGTCCTTTAAACTGTATATGTCAAATTTGTCTCTCTCATGATTCTTCCTCTCTTCTCGTCCTCCTCTCCATCCAGGTATTGCTAGAAAGAATCCTCGGACTCCTCTGTCAGATCTTCAAGGCACCAATGCCATGAATGAGAAGGCCAGCTGGTGAGTGCCGGCAAAAAAACATACATGCTGTTAATATTCGGCTAGTTTCAGCTGATATAAACTTTTTTTAAATAAGATTTTTATGAGAAACATCAACAGATTCTTTATATTTGTTCCAAATGATTATTTTAGTGTCATTTGGAAATTGAAAACAAATCACCAAGTTGCAAAATTGTTTGCTGCAGCTTTAAGAATCAAAAGCTTGCTTTCCATGTCTTCCTCATTTTCCGCCTGTATCCTGCCATCTTTCCTTCTCTGCACCTCTAATTCATCCATCTATTCCTTTATTGCTCCTTCTTTGCTCTTACTCATATTTTCTTCTTTCATCCTCCTTTTCCTGGCACTCTCTCTACCTCTGTCTCCCCAAAACTCCTCTTCTTGTCATCCTCATTTCTGTTCATCATCCCTTTCTCTTCATCTCTCCTCCTTCCCTCCGTTCTGGCAGGGATGGCTATGGCGTCGGCTGTAATGGCCGGAGCTCCAGGTCGGGCCGTTTGTCCTCGACGGGAAGCTCGGCGCTGGAAGAAGAGGGGATCTTCCTCAACTCCACCAACAGCAAACTCCTGGAGAGAGCTCAAGGCATCCTACTGTGAGTGATACACACACACACACACACACACACACACACACACTCACACCATCAAACAATGTCAAACCAGTTTTTGCTGCGAAACTGATTCCAAGTCAAGCAATTGATTTCCAATTTGTGCCCTTAATTAACATGTTTATTTATTCATTAAATTGTTCATTAAAATGTTTTGTTGCCTCACTTTTTTATTTGTACGACAAATCACTTTAACAGGATTAACAGGATTATTACCTTGTATTTGTCATTTCAACACTTTGGATTTTTTTCTGTTTTATTTTAATCTTGGACTGAGTTATAACAGGAGATTACTCATGTTCGTTACATGATTACATGTAAAAATAAAATAAAATAAAAAAACATACTTTAATCATTTCTTTTTCTTATTTCATGTGTTTTTATTTATTCATCCATGCTTCATATGTGGAAACTAAAACATAATTTCTCACCTTAAGGAGAAACAAAACCTGCAAAAGCAAGCTGACCCTTCCTAAGGTAAGACCAATAATAATTCATGTATGAGCTTAGACGTGTCACGTTGAGTTTCCTCCACACATTCTGATTTCCGTATGATTCCGTGTTTGACGTGTGCAGCACTTGTTGGACGTGAAGTCTCTGCGTTACTTGAGCAGCGTCACGCTTCACGATCGCATTACCAAGTCTCTGCTTCACCTGCACAAGAAGAAGAAGCCGCCCAGCATCAGCGCCCAGTTCCAGGTCCGTGCCACTGTCGCCCCCTGCTGGGGAATATCGCAAATTACAACAAGCATGTGGTAAAAATCTTGTACATGAATGTCCTTTAAAAGCCACGCGTGTGTTTTCTGTGTGCAGGCGTCCCTCAGTAAGCTGATGGAGACTCTCGGTCAGTCCGAGCCGTATTTTGTGAAGTGTATTCGCTCCAATGCTGAAAAGGTAAAATCCTACTGTCACACCTGAGCTGCTCGCCGGCTGATTCTGTACCAAGTCTGGTCTGACCGTCTCTCTCTCTCTCTCTCTCTCTCTCTCTCTCTCTCTTTCTCACAGCTCCCTTTACGTTTCAATGACAGCCTGGTGCTCAGACAGCTCAGGTACACAGGTATGCTGGAAACCGTCCGGATCCGCCAATCAGGATACAGCATCAAGTACACATTCAAGGTAAGCTCCTCCCTCTACATCCTACTGCAGATTCACTAACGCCATGTTAGCCTTACAGGTTAATTAGGGTTAGCATTCTACAGTTAGCTACGGTGATAATGATGGCAATTATTGACCAAATAAATTACTTAAATTCTTATAAATGTTTGATTTGTATGCATCCATTTCTGTCCATTTTTTGGGTATTTTATCACTGTATTTGCTTTATTTATTTGTTTGTTTATTTATTTATTTGTCTATCTATAGTTATCTGTTTATCTATTTATCCATTTATTTATCTATTTATGTATCTATTTTTTGCAGTACAAATATGATTAAATGCTCATCTTTGTTGTTTTGTTAAATGTGACATTCACCATTATTAGTCTAATTGGATTTAAATTATTTTATTGCACTTTTATTTTTACTTTTTGCACCATCATTTTAATCTTAAAGATCAGCAGACTTCCTAAAACATGCTGACAGGTTTAAATAATTTTCCATTTTTGTAACAACTGAAACCAAAGATTAAAGGACCATACCAGTGATTTAAGCTCAATAACTACTATCTGCATACATGCTGACAACCTTTTTCCAAAACATAAATCTGTATTTTAGTTGTGCTGCTATTTTGCCAAATCCTTTAATCCTCCAAAATCAAATATTCAGGCAATACACCCACCTTCAAATTTAATATTTAATGTTTCATCTGCTAACACGTACATCCGAAGGTAGAAGGCACAGTTGTTTTCTGATTTCTTGGTAAAAGCCGTCTTCTCTTGGGACTATATTTCCTGGCGGAGACATACATTTTCTTCCAGCTCCACCTTAGACTGGTAACTTTGACAAAAATTAAGAATAACGTTTGGTTTGCTATAATGAATTACCGATATCATGCACGTTTCAAGTCTCTACAAGTTGATTTTTATAGCGTACTGGAATGAACTGAAAACAATGACAGTCTGAAAGGTAGGAAAAACAATTCTAACATTTATCGCCGGAGTAATATGTTTTTTTTTTTTTTTTTTTTTTTTTTTTTTTTGGAAAATGGTTGACAGTAACATAATGTGTATGGCAGTTGTATTTACGGGGCTCAAATGTGTTATGACCCGGCTTTTAGGCCACAACAAAACGAGGACGCACCTAGATCAGGCAAAAGCAAATAACATTTATTTACAGAAATAAGAATAATCAGTAACGTAAAGAGCAAAAGTCAGTATCAGTAGTGTCTGCAAGCGCATGATTATAGTTTTAAGTGTAAAACCAAAACCAAAAGAACCAAAGAAAATGGCTCCACCCAACTAAGGACCTGAAACACACACACACCAAGGCCCAAAGCCAGAGGAGCCGTCACACCTGTATTTTCCTTAATTGCTAGCTGCCATGATGTCATATGTGGTGTATGCGTGTACCGTGTCTGTAATTATGCACGTGACACACAGCTTCTAATTTGTTTCAGGACTTCGTGCATCACTTTCACGTGCTGTTACCTCGCAGCACGAGTCCTACCAAGTCGGGAATCAGGGAGTTCTTCCGTCGGATCCACCTGCCACCTGCTGGGTATCAGGTGGGAAACACAATGGTAAGGAGAAACCAGTTTATCTTTATGGCTGTATTTAACAAACAATTTAAAGGACTATACCACCCATTTTGTATATGCAAATTGAATATATTAGGCTCAAACATGCAAAATGGGTGGTATGGTCCTTTAACAGATGCTCTCATTCTAAACTTCCGTGTTAGTTTATGGATTTTAGCAGGTTTGGTGTGTTTTTTGCACCAGTTTAATTTGTCATGCTGTCTACTCTCCTGACCTGCACGTCTAAGTATTTCCATGTTGGAACTGTAGGTGTTCCTGCGGGAGGCGGAGCGTCAGCGTCTTCAGACCCTCCTCCACCAGGAAGTGCTGCGGCGAATCGTCACACTGCAGCGACGCTTCAGGGCCGTCCGAGAGAGGAAGCACTTTGTCAGCATGAGACGAGCCGCCCGTCTCATCCAGGTGAGATGAATGATGGCAGCGGTCAGTAATGCTGCAATCATTTTGAGGCTGTATTCCTCATCCACTTTAAAAATAATGAAATTATTGATTGGCTATAAGTTAATTAAATTTTAGAATCCTGCAGGGTAAAGCCTTTTCCCCTCAGCATCTCCAAAATAGCTCATGTTGTCCATTAAGGCCACTTAGTCTGTTTACAGCATGAATTCATAAACTGCCTTTAAATTGACTGACAGTAGAAACTACACTTAACAGCTGAGTCTTCTCCAGATATAGGACGAGATTCATAAAACACAGCGTCAGACTTAACGTGTCAAAAAACAAGGCAAATATTCTCACGCAACCATGTTCCTTCATTCATAAACTCCTGCTATCTCAGCATCTCTAGCGTTTGCCTGGAAAGAGGAATTATTACAGTATGTCCTTATTTACATGTCAGGAGTAGCACAAATAACCACATATTAAAGGACCATACCACCCAAATATTCAAGCAATACACCCACCTTAAAAATCCATGTTTCTCCTGCTAATAGTTACACAGCGTTANCAAATATTCAAGCAATACACCCACCTTAAAAATCCATGTTTCTCCTGCTAATAGTTACACAGCGTTATGAAGTCATGCATGGACGTTTAAAGTTTTCCATAAACGCAGGTCTTCATTTTGGGACTATATTCCCCGGTGGAGGCATACATTCACTCCACGCTTTTTATTGCACTAAAACACTAAAATGACAAAACTTAAAAAAAATCTGAATATACATGTTGTTCATGATGATGGATTACCTATCCCAAGAACGTTTAAGTATCAACAAGTTGATTTTAATAGCAGAATGAACTGAAACTAATGGCGGTCTGGAAGGTAGGAAAAACATTTTTAATTCATTGTTCCGCTTTGGGAAATGATTGTCAGTAACGTAACATGTATGAAAATTGAACATATTAGGCTCAAACATGCACAATCGACATGGTCGTTTAAATTGATCCAGCAACATGTAGTTACTTCAAATGACCACAGGATGGCGCTGTGACCTACATGATGCAAAGGTCTGCAAAAACCGTAATGTTTGCAGAACCCTGAAAAGATCGTTTTGTGAATAGATTAAATAGATGAATAGAATAAACGATTATAACACTTGTGGGACTCAGTTCATGAAATAACATGTTATATGTGTTTATAGCATGAACACATATGATAGAAAGTAAAACAAAGTAAGATTTCACAGCTTCTGAATATGACGAGAGAGAGAGAGAGAGAGAGAGAGAGAGAGAATNTCACAGCTTCTGAATATGACGAGAGAGAGAGAGAGAGAGAGAGAGAGAGAATGGAATGTGTGAAATATGGTGTCCTTAGTTGAAAGGAGAGAGGGAAGATATTGATAAGGCAGTCATTTCCTCTGTGAGGTTTGAATGTTTTAGGATCAAAGTTTTGCTATCTCTCTTTTTTGGATGTTAAATCCCGTTGCCATGGTACTGGTTGCCATGGTACTGGTTGTTTAAATGGTTGTTTAGCTCTGCTCTTTAGGACAGTTAAAAATAAAATGTAAGAGGATCTTAAGGACAAACAGGAAATCCAGTTTGTTAGTTACAGTAAGCATGTAGTTTTAGAATAATGGCCTAATTCATTCAGGTGGAAATGGAATATATTCCCTCTCTTCCTGTTTCCACAGCGATGGTGGCGATGCTGTCTTCTCAAGCAGTCAGAGTTTGAGGATCCTGGTGTTGAGGAGGGGGCGGCGGTGTGTCTGCAGGCATCCTGGAGGAGCTACAGGGAGCGCAGGAAGTTCCTGCAGTGGCGGGAGTCTGCTGTGATTATACAGCGGAACTGGAGAAACTGCCGCCATCGCAGGACGGTGGCAGCCATGACGGTTCAAACAGCCTGGCGAGGATATAAGGAGCGGAGCTGGTACTGTAGGACTTACAGGATTGTGATGGACCTGCAGGCGAGAGGAAGGGGATACCTGGCCCGGCTCAGGTGAAGAGAAGTGAATGAGTGTGTTGCGTAAGTGGGTGTGTGTGGAGGACGGTTTGAGGGGTGCTGAGTCACCCGAAGTTTGGTTATGCTTGTTCGATGAAACGTCACATGGTATGTATAGGCTAGGATGAAGACGTTCATGTTTAAAAGCGTTACTGTCATGTGCAGCCATACAAGTACAACAACAGTGAAACGCTTTTTCTGGTAGAGACTGTGCTTCTCAAAATATATGTACAATTGTATTCTATATATTGTATTGTATATTGTATGTGTTTTGTATATGTAATGTAATATAAATATAATATAATATATTGTAATGTAATGTAATATAATATAATATAAAACATGACATAATATTAAATTAAATTAACATAAATAAGGATAAGGAAACGAGTAAAATTAAAGAATTAAAATGTATGAAGTATGCAATCTATTTAAAACCAAACCAGCAGAAGAATGTATGTACGAGTATCAATAAATATATGCAAAGTAGTGCTGTACATAGTGCAAATGCAGCTACAGATGACTGTACTTGTGTGTATAAGTACGAGAAAGAGAGATTGTGTGAGTAGAGAGGAGTGTGTGAGAGAAGGGAAGGGAAGGAGGTGTGTAGATGGTTTTGAGTTTGGTTTTGATTCTTATTATCTGAGGATAAACATATAACGTAAGATATTTTTTCTTATTCTCTGATAACGTCTTTAGATTCAGAGAACTGAAGGAGCAGCATGAGCGACACCTACTTAGCAGACAGAAGACGCTGCCTGCAGAGTCGGAGAACGCAGAGAGCGTGGCGGTTCTACATGCAGGAACTTTAGAAAACCTCAGGCGACATGAAGCTTACGTTCAGGATATCTCTGCAGAAAATGCTGATGACTCTAAGGCGGGTTTGTCAGACGTAGCAGAGACAGAAAGAGAAGAAGACTCGGAGCAAAGTAGGAGCGTAGAAGAGACGAGTCTGAAGACCAGGTCAAAGAGAGAGAGCAGGCGGATGAGAGAGCTGGAGCAGGCCCAGTTCAGCCTGGAGCTGCTCAAGGTCCGAACCACCGGCATGGGGGGTCCTCTGACAGAAGACCCTGTCCCAAACAGCGGCGCCTGTCAGCTGGACGAANCCGGCATGGGGGGTCCTCTGACAGAAGACCCTGTCCCAAACAGCGGCGCCTGTCAGCTGGACGAACATCACGCTCATTCACCTAAGGGATCCCCAGCTAGTCATGGAAGCTTTGAACTTCTTAGCGTTGAAGATATGGACACTGAAGGTTCCCACTCAGTTCTTCCTCCAATTTCCCAGGACCGTTCCAGCTCGGGAACATTTCCGCCTGAGATTCAGCCGACGCTAGAGGGGCTTAGAGACTCAAACTATAATGAAAAGCTCTTGATGGAGTCACCGCTCAGAGTAGAGGCTCCAAGAGCAACGTTTTATATCGCCTGTGACCAAAGCCCAGTTCAGGAACCAAAATTTGAAAGTCCCAGCAAACCACACAAAGAAAGGAGGGAGTCCGCCTCTCGAAGGCCGGTGGTCGTGCTGATCAGCATGCAGAAAGAAAGTCCAGTAGAAGAGGGGGAGCTGCTGGCAGCCCAAGCCCTAGAAAGAGCTTCTCAAACAGGGATAACATCTTCTGCTTCCCAAGTAGCTTCCACAGCAGTTTTGGATGTAGACTCAGAACCCCAACCTCATAAGAGCACTACTCCAGCTAAGAAAGACGTCCCTGCTGCCGACGAGTCCTCTCAGCTCTCGTCTTCTATCGGAGAAGCCCCAGAAATCCCAGGGATTTGCTCCTCAGAGGTGGACATCCAGATCATCATGGAGCCAAAGCCCAATCAGGAGGAGAGGAAGGCGATACGGCCGGCTCAGGAGGCTCCCAGCCCGGTCCCGGAAACCAAACCACCAAAAGCCCAGAAGAAGAGCTCAGCTCAGACCGTGATCGTGAACATGGTGGAGAAACCGTCCAGTGCTGTCTTCTCTCCACCCAGACGAAAGCTGCCGTTCTCTAAGTGAGCGAATCGCTTTGCTGAAGGATGTGAAGTTTGGTGAATTCAAATGCTGTTAAATAGTTTTAAATTATTCATAACGTTAATGTAACGGTTATTACAGGTCTGATAAGGATTTGGTGAACCAGGAAAGATCTCTGGCCATGCACAGAGATGACAGCAGATCTGGATCCAGAAGCAGAGAGGTGGGACACAATGTTCAAACTGTTGCCTGTTTAAGTAAATTTCTAAATGTGGGTGTTTAACTTTCATATCTCTCACAACACAAATAAGAAATAATATTTGGCACTTTGACCTGTAGAGAAGCGGAACTTTTAGGTGGTATTTGGACCAAAAGTTTTGATTCAGTTCAATTCAGAATTCTTTATTGTCCTTTGAGTTCACACAAAAAGAAAAATTTACTTCGGTTTTCATCCATAAAAAACACAAAACACACAAACGATGCAGTTTTTTCACGACATTAATAGTCTTGTGCTCAATCCCATAACTTCAGCACAAAAAACATGATCAAACAAGATCAAAAAACATGTACAGGTTGAATTCTCCTGTAGTGCCCTTGAGCAAGGCACCGGCTTAGGACTGGAGCTGGTCCCTGGGCGCCATACAATGGCTATACCCTAGGGATGGGTTAAATGCAGAAACTCAATTTCATTTGTACTTGTGCATATGACAATAAAAAGGATTTAACACACACACACACACACACACACCTGACCTGGTGTTCCTGTGGTTGCCTGGAAGCAGGTGGGCCGCCCAGGCCCCATAAAGAAAGCGCGAATGTCCCGGACTCGCTCCGACTTCCTCACCCGCTGTAACGCTGAAGTGGCGACCCAGTCGGACGATGACGACGAATACTACGTNCGCTGCCCCCCTCCCTGTCCCCCCCACGCGTCCACCCTGAGGCTGACTGTCACAGTGACTCAGAGATGGTAAATCTGCAGCTCTTTGGCTTCAGAACAATCGGCTTTCTTCTTCACTTAGCCCCCCCTCCCCCCACTCTCTTTCCAGGTGGGCGTGACCTAGCCTCTGGGGAGGAGGAGCCTTTTAACATGCTAACCCTGTTTCCGTGTTTGAAACCTCACTTACAGTATGTCCAAACAAATGTTTCTCTGCTAATACCTAGCTCCCTAGCTCTTCTTTTATAGTTTAAAGGAGAAAAAGATTTAAAATCTTTTTGCGATTTTAAATCGTGGCCGGCGGTGAATCGCCTCGCACGTCACGGCTCAAACAAAGCTGAAGCCAACAATCAGCAAGCTTCAAGTTATTAGTGTTGCTGTAGTTATTTCTTTAACAACAATGAACAGAGATCTTCACAGAGTCACTATTTCACTGGTCTTGTAAAAAAAATCCGATGGACTCGCATGTTGATGCCTGATGCCCGCCTGACCTGAAAGCATGACACCAAGCATCGTGACACACCGCACACCAGTACTTCCCGTTGCATGCTGAAACCGCCATCCAGCACAGTAACGCCTCACTAATGACTTCAGTCTCCTTTTCTAACACGACTTTACGAGCATGACACACACTCTTACACACACCGTCAATATAACACTCAGCAGATGTTTGTTTCTCAGGTTTTCAGGGGAAATTTGCTTAAATATATACTGATAGTTACATGATTTAATAATATTCTCTGAGTCGTAAATAAACGTGTAAATCACTACATGCATGAGGCTTATCCATATAGCTCAGTACATGCTATAGTACAATAGATGTGTATTGATTGTGATTGTGATTAATGCCTATTAAAAAAAAAAAAAAAAAGNAAAAAAAAAAAAAAAAAAGGACTGCATTAATCTTAGGAGTGCCATAATCAGAATCTCAGGCTGTAATTATCATCATCCAATGCATAAAAAATCAAGATCATTATCTCCGGACGTGAAATCCAGCTGCCAGATGATGGTGAAATTCTTAAAACCCAACCTTTGAAATCTGAAGGACTGAAGCTTACCAGGCTTGTTTAGGAGAGTTAGGATGATTTCTGATATTTTGAGCTCTTTCTCATGCTCTGCAGCACAAAGACCAGAAGAAGATCCATAAGACGATGTCATCAGGAGACCTGGGCAAGGTGGAGGTCCTGAGAAAGACTTCCAGTCATGATGGAAGGTAGATCCTTCTGGTCTCTCTCTACAGCCTCCTTTTTTTGTTTTTTGTTTTACAGCTTAATAATGATAAACCAGGTAGTATAAGTATAAAAACAATTGTCACTGTATATTCTTGGATATAAATTAAAAATCTTTAATTCATTTCTGGTATTATCCTTTATTATATAACAATAATAGAGAAAATGACATTTATGATAAGACAACTACAGTGTGATATATTCATATATGATATGCATTTCTAAGCACTCAAACAACTGAGCGACTAACTTTCACTTTAATTTATTTGACATTTAATGACATGACCTCAGTTTTTCAGCAATGACATCTGTATATTTACAAAAACAAAAAAAAATATGTTGTGTTTTTGTGATTCAGCAGGATGAGAGGGAAGATGCGTTTCTGGAGTAAGACGAAACAAAGCGAGAAAAAATTATCACGAGAGAAGCAGGCCAGCAGGAGCGAAGCTGCAGACACGCATGGTAAAAATAAATAAATAAATAAATATTTACCTTAGTCAAATTTTAGTTAATTTGGAGCCAAGAAATATACAACATGTATATAGCAGGAAAAACACTGAATTTGTAGTGGGTGTGTCACCTGAAGTATTTGATTTTGAAAGATTAGCTGATTTGGCAAAACAGCAGGAAGACTAAAATACGGTTTTATGTTTTGGAAAATGGTTGTCAGTAACGTAACATGTATGTGAGTAGTATTTATTGGGACTAAACAAGCAAAGTCACCAGTATGGTCCTTTAAATGATGTATTATTCACCCATCAGCTAGCCCAGCTGTGGATATCAGCCTATTGCTTGTGTTTTGTTGGGCTGAGCTAAGTGCGTGCTAAGCTAAGCTACTTAGCTTAGTTTAGCCCACTAAGCTTAGCTTAGCCCACACATGGCTCAGCCCAAGCAAGATTACTTGCTGTAGCTTAGCTTAGCTCTTAGCTTAGCTTTCTAGATTTACACAATTTTTATAATATACAGTATGTTCTCTTTACCTCCCTCCACCTGCTCCATCTTCTCCGTCATCTTCATCCGAGAAGGCCCATCTCCTCCACATAGTCCAGACCCAGCAGCAGCTCCTCCGCGGGGAGTCAGGGACAGTAAGGAGAACAAGGAGCTGTCTCCTAAGATGAGGAGGCGCCGCAGCTTCAAGATCAGCAGCATCCCACTAGAACCCGCCCAGTGGCAGAACGACGCCTTGCACATACTTTCGTCAGCTCACGACTACCGCAGCATGAACGACTTCCTCATGAAGAAGGTTGAAGCATGAACCTGTATTTTTTCACACTTAAGCAGAAATCTGCATGTTTCATCTCTTGCTGAGCTGTTTTTCCTGAAAAACTTTTAGATCGCTGACCTGGATTCTGAGGACGGGAAGAAGGACACCATGGTGGACGTCGTCTTCAAGAAAGCACTAAAGGAGTTCAGGATCCACGTCTTCAACTCTTACTCCACTGCCCTGGCTGTAAGTATTTGTTTTCGTCTTCTTGGCGGCGGATGGCGGTGGCGTAGCTTAGGAAGTCAGGGAAGCTGTCAATCACAAAAAAGTAAATCGACTCTGATTGTCTCAGTTTTCTGGCATCTTCAAGTTGTTTTGTCAATAAACATCCAAACCCACTTGACAGGAAGAGGACTAAAATACACTAAAAATTTCTTTTCCTTTCCTTTCATTTCACTTCCAGATGGATGACGGGAAAAGTATTCGTTATAAGGATCTCTACGCCCTGTTCGAGCACATCCTGGAGAAAACCATGCGTCTGGAGCAGAGGGATTGGAGCGAGTCGCCCGTCAAGGTGTGGGTCAACACCTTCAAAGTCTTCCTGGACGAGTTCATGACTGAGTACAAGCCCATGGAGGGAACCATCGGCAGGGTAAGACACACNCACACACAACACACACACACAACCACACCTCCTCAGGGCCACAATGAGGAGCTGCAAATTCAAATGACATGCTTACACTCAGTGTTGGCCTTGATACTTTGGCTAGAAAAACTTTATAAGTACCCAGGTTATTTTGTTTGGAAGATTATAAGGGACACAATTAAAATAAAAAATAGAGTGAAATATAATACACATTTGTGAAATACAATACATATTTTAATTTCATTTCCATACACACAATTACAGTGTCATAATTAAGTGAAAAATATATGGTATACAGCAAACTGTTTATTTTTCGAACAAACCACGCTGTGATTAGATGTGTTTTCTTTCTCATTCTGGCACTAATAACACAGCTGCTTCAGAAAAAGAAATGAGAGGGCTTTGCATTTAGTATTGGCACGTCTATGCTGCCCCCTGCTGGACAACAGTGAAATGAAAAACCCCTAATCTTTGCTTTTCACCGTACTGTGATTTGATTGTAATGTGGCATGAAAAATTCATGTCATAATGAAAAACAATTAATTCAATCATTCAAATAAAAAAATGAACAGTTTGCACTATACCAATTAATTATGACACAGTAAATATGTGTATGAAAATGAAATACAAATGAAAACATGTATTGTATTTTACAAATGTGTATTATATTTCACTCTATTTTTTTTTTAATTGTGTCCCTTATAATCTTCCATAATTTTCTGGCTGTAAACATTTTGAAACCTTGCTGTTGTACAAAGTAATAAAGACAATATCTGTTATCATTAATTCATATTTTGCCTTGTATTTGTGACTTTTTAGGCACCAAAACGTGAGCGCAAGAAGACGCGGAAAAAGGAAACTGACATTGTGAGTTGAACATTTTGCAAAAAATTTAAAAGAAGGGATTTCGGAATCGAAGCGGTAGCTGTGTTGATGAATCTTATCTAAACTGAGCTGCGCTGAGTCTCTGCTGCCCCCTGCAGGTGGAGGAACACAATGGCCACATCTTTAAGTCCACTCAGTACAGCATCCCCACCTACTGCGAGTTCTGCTCCTCCCTCATCTGGATGATGGACCGAGCCTGCGTCTGCAAACGTGAGGCTCAAACACACACACACGCACACACACATTTTAAACTAAGTATTGTTATACAGACAATTTCACTAATAATTTACAGATAACTTAATATTTTTGATTCTGTAAAGAGTTACAGGGTTCAGTCATGGATTATGGAATATCCTGAGGCTTTACTGACAGTGAAAGTAAAAACGTTTAACTGGGTACATCATGAGCAGTCAATGAAATTTTTGTAATGGTTCATTTTAAAAGAATATGACTTTGTGTATTCTTTGGGTTTGATGTGCAGTAGAAACCAAATTTCTCATACTTTTAGGAAAAAAACAAGGAAGTCAATCAGATTTTTAGGTCATGGAGGGCCTCTGACATGACATTATCAGCTTTTAAGGTGCCTTTTTAACATCTGGCCAGGGATTGCAGATGAAAATTAGCTTTTTGGGCTAACTCTGGCTCTTTTACAGTTTATTGTTTTACTTTTGATCAATGAGCATTGTCCCTGATAAATAAACTAAAAAAAAATGAATGAAATGAAAGGAATGACTAGTAGAGGATCCTGTTAAAGTCATTGAAGTACATGAATGTATTTATTGTGGCATTTAACATTCTGAATCCATCTAGTCTTGGTGGGGCATGGCCCAGAGAAGAACATTTTAACTGTAGGTACCAATCTGGAACAGGGCATTTTCAGGATTTTTTTTTTTTTTTTTTANTTTTTTTTTTTTTTTTTTAATTTATAATTATTTAAGGTTGGGCATTTTTCCATATTTTTCATTTTCTTTAAAAGTAAAAGCACTATTCTCAATGAAAAAAATCAGGTATATTCATCCCATGAAAGGATATCAATAGGTTTAATTTGCTCCAGATCTGGACAAATACAGCAATTAATTATAAATAAATACATACATATACATATACATACATATGCATATAATAAATAAATACAGCAATTAATAAAGCAATTAAGTTTTGAGTTCAAACCCCCTGCTAGCCTTGTTTTCATGTTCTCCCTGTTGTAGCAGAAGAAGAAATTCACCACAGAATTGTTGAGTCAAGTTACAAAATTATTATATTATTAGAAAATGATAAATTTTGTCTGAGATTGCTCGGCCTTGGCCTTTACATAGGATCCTTCTAGTTGCCTTTTGAATTGGTTCAATCTGAATTGATTTAGAATCTAAAAAAAAAAAAGGTTGTTTGGCCTTGGTGGGGTACACAGCGTCCTTCTAGTTGCTTGTGGATTTTTTACGGCCTTGAAAGACCTAAAAGCAAGTCTGTAAGATGTCCAGAGTCTCTCTCTCTCTCTCTCTCTCTCTCTCTCTCTCTCTCACTCACACACACACACAAAACACACTACCAGTTCCTGATATTCTCCTAACTCGCTTACCAATAGGTAAGCGAGTTAGGAGCCATTTGTAATAGTTGTATCACAGCCATGTGTAATAGTTTTTATTTCCACCCACAGAACACATTACACTCCCTCCCACTCCTTACACACACACACACACACACACTCACACACGTGCCCTGCCTCTCTGAGAGTCAGAAAAATTTGATTAAACGTCTTATTCTCTCCATTAATTTTCCTTCTATCCAGTTAAAGTTTCCATTTCCACTTTGTGCGTCAGATCTAAACTCTCTGAGCTCCACGTCTTCCTGCCTGATTGTGTTCTTTGCTATGTGTAGTGTGTCGCTACGCCTGCCACAGGAAGTGCTGCTCTAAGATGACCACCAAGTGCAGCAAAAAGGTAGGTGGGGATTTTTTTCTTCTTTTCTTAAAGGACTATACAGGTGATTTTGCATGTTTGAGCCCAATAAATACAGCGTGCGTACACGTTATTTACTGCCAACCATTTTCCATAACATACTACTGGAGCGGTGCATTTTAGAATTATTTTCCTAACTTTCAGACTGCCATTAGTTTCAGTTCATTCCAGTATGCTACTAAAATTAACTTATAGAGGCTTGAAACAGGTAAATCATCACAGTGAACTAAATAATTTAACCGATCCAACATGGAGCTGCACAGACGACGAATCCGCCAGGAAATATAGTCCCAGGACAGCTTTTACTGAGAAATAAAAAGTGTCTTCTACATTTAGACGTATATGTTGAAACGTTGAATTTTACAGCTGGTGTATCATCTGAACAATTAATTTTGAAAAATAAGGGGATTTGGCAAAATAACAGAAAAACTAAAATACTTTTTTTTTTTTTTTTTTTTNTTTTTTTTTTTTTTTTTTTGCATGTAGTATTTATTGGGCTCAAACATGCAAAATCACTGGTTTGGTCCTTTAAGGATTCTATAACTATGTTATGATGAGAAAATATAAATGAGGACAACAGTGGATATTGATATCATTATGCTTATGAAATTTTGGCACAATTTGTTCCACATTCAGTATTTTTACATGTACCTCTGCTTTGATTTTGATATTATATTTATTGCGTATAAGATTAGAAATTAATGAAATTAAAGATTCACAACTTTACAAACTTAAAAAAAAATCATGAGGTACCTTAATTCCATTTTTTAAAATAAGATTTCTGTCAAAAATTAAAGAAGTTCTTAATGTTTTCAGCCACATTTTACTTCTTCACTGATCAGTCCTCTAAGTTAAAAACATCGATCATATAATTGTTGATTTAAACTAAATAAATAAAACTTTGTGTTATATGTTCCGTTCAGTATGATCCGGAGCTGTCGTCCAGACAGTTTGGCGTGGAGTTGTCCCGTCTGACCAGCGAGGAGCGCACAGTGCCCCAACTAGTGGAGAAACTCATTAACTACATCGAGATGCACGGCCTGTACACCGAGGGGATCTACAGGAAGTCAGGCTCCACCAATAAAATCAAAGAACTCCGTCAGGGTCTGGACACAGGTGAGACAGACAAAGGGCCTTAAACCAACAAAAAAAAAAAAAAAAAAAAACAGGAAACGCTTCATTTATATGTCAAAATACACTTACATTGCATTTATTTGATGTTTGTAGCTAATGACATCATAACGATGCTGTTTTGAAAGCAGTTGTAACTAATATTACATTATGAATTAATACAATATGCTAATATTGTATTGATGATGATTTAAAAGGTTGTTCTAATTTCTTTCAATTTAAGAAAATGTGTAAAGAAAGAATGTTTGGCCATTATGAATATGAGAAATGTTAAGCTATCTGATAGATAGTATATTTATTTTGATCGTTTGTCTTTTGGTTGTGATTAAATTATTAGATTAAACAGTTAAAGTAGTAAAGGTAGACCGTCTTCATTTAAGTTTTGTTACATAAACCTGGAGTTTATAGGACTTTGTTCTTCTTCCTGCTCCTTTCGTTGATGGAATGTGCGTATGTGTTACAGGTTGTTATTTTGCATGTGTGTATGAAGCCATGAACGAAATAAATGACATGAAATGAAATATTCCAATCTCTCTGTTCCAGATGTCAGCAGCGTCAGCCTGGATGACTACAACATCCACGTCATCGCCAGCGTGCTCAAACAGTGGCTCCGTGACCTGCCTAGCCCTCTCATGACCTTTGAACTTTATGAGGAGTTCCTCAGGGCCATGGGTGAGCACATCATCGCTAGCTTTAGCAGCAGAGTTTTCATGTTGTTTGTCACACGACAGACTCTAATCCAGAGGTCGGATGGTGTGTGTGTGTGTGTGTGTTGGGTGGATTCAGGTCAACCAGACAAGCGGGAGGTGATCCGTGGGGTGTATTCTGTGATCGACCAGCTGAGCAGGACCCACCTCGGCACGCTGGAGCGGCTCATCTTCCATCTGGTCAGGTCCGTGACGGGATCTAACCCGAGATAAGCAGTACAGCTCCAAAAATTAGGGTTGGAAAGAATATCCGTATGATATTTTTTTTGTTAAATTTTCTTTGTTTTACTTTTTTTTTTTTGTTTTTAAGAAACTGGATTAGCCTGGTTCATTCATTCATATTACAGGCCTCAATAATAAATTCAGACTTTTAGGGGTCCAAGCAGGAAGTGCTGGGAAACTTCTTGAAATTACTCAGGTTATTTTTATTATTCTCCTTTTCTGCTAAAATTACCTGGAGCTCAGAAACCTGAAACGCTACAGCATCCAAACTTAGGACACAGGTTCAAAACCTTCACCGCTAATCAGGTGATAAAATTTACACTGATCAGCCTGACGGTGGCGCTGTAATAACTACTTTTACATTTTGCCTTAAAAATCTTGAACTGAAGTCATAGAATCAAAATTCTTTTTTCCTTGGATTCCTTGATGTACACACATCCAACCACATAGGCCACGCCCATTTCCACCTGACCAGGTTTTCTATGGGACCAGAACAGTGACTTTATTAACTGAAAATAAAATTTGACATCAAAAAACAGTTTTATTGTCACTGAAAGAAGCTGGTTGGAAATTAAAACAATGTCATTCAATAAAATTTTTATTTAATTTTAATTTTTTTCTCATTCAGAATTTTCTTTTAATACCACATACTGTTTTTTCAATGACAGTCTGCAGAATTTTCCTGAATGATTGTCTTTTTCAGTTTCGATTCTCTCTCTCTCTCTCTCAGTTTCAATTCACCATCACTCTTTTGGCGTTGAGGGGGAGGGGTTTGGGGAGGGGACATGGAACATAATTTGCATTAAATCCGCATATAATTTGCATAATAAGGAAGTATGTCCTGTTTGACCTGCCGCCTTTCGTCTGCTTAGCCTGGATGGCAGTTTCTCCATATATACTCCATCTAACAGATTTGTGATCCTCGTCTGCACTGACCCCCATCGCCATTATAGCTGTCCACCATGTTTAATTTAACGGGTCTGCACTGAATCTGCACTTGGGCAGAGAATAAAAAAACACATGAATTCTGATCTTGCCTCATAGTCAGAGATCAGGAATGAATCAGATCTAGGACCAAATCTGATATGAGAAAGTCAGATTTGGTTTCTTCATACTGTTAAGAAAACTATCAGATCAGTTCCACATGTAGGCAAAAAAAAAAATTAAAAAATTGGATTTGGGCTACTTCGGCTTGTAACGTCATCCTCACGTGTAATGGAAACAGGAGAGTTTCTTTCTCATCATCATCATCATCATCAGGACTAACAGATTGTACTGTGTATTGCAGGATCGCCCTGCAGGAGGAGACGAACAGGATGTCAGCCAACGCCCTCGCCATCGTGTTTGCTCCCTGCATCCTTCGCTGCCCTGACAGCATTGACCCGCTGCAGAGCGTCCAAGACATCAGCAAGACCACGGCGTACGTCTGCTTTACTTAAGATTCCTCAACGGGTTCCCAAATTTTCCTTTTTAGATAAGCTTATACATTGCTTATAAATTACACAAAGATGCTTTTTTCCAGGAATATCTCACCTGTGTCTTGTTATTTTATGCAAAGAATCAAGTGTAGCATTTAATTTTTACTTGTATTTTCTTTCATTTTAAAGTGATGTTGATCGGTTTAAAATTCTCTCTCTAAATTCCCCAGGCGGTGGAAAACATTTCTGACTTTACTGCTTTGTGTTGAACGGTGTAACCTTAAAAATGTGATACAGAACCGTGTTTTG
Source organism: Lucifuga dentata (assembly GCA_014773175.1). NCBI lineage: Eukaryota > Metazoa > Chordata > Actinopteri > Ophidiiformes > Bythitidae > Lucifuga > Lucifuga dentata. The sequence goes on from VXCM01003519.1 coordinate 102,905, forward strand.
ATTGGCTGAAAAGTGCTTGGCACGTGCACTTTTTGTCTTAGTCTTCTTATAATAGTGTCTTCAAATATTGTCATTTCAAACATTTATTGATCCTCCAAAGACAACCGTCGTTATTCTGTTGTATTATAATCTGTCGATCATAGGTGTGTGGAGCTAATCATCAATGAGCAGATGAGGAAGTACAAAGCTCGTCTGAAGGACATCAGCAGCCTGGAGTTCGCCGAGACCAAAGCTAAGAGCAGACTGACCCACATCAGGAAATCCATGGTAAGACCAGACTACCTCCAGGGGGCGGAGACTTCAGGCTAACGCTGCGTTCGTTGTACCTCAGAACTGGGAAGTGGTAACTCAGAATTACGCCCTTTATGACCACTGTGCGTTTAAGCTAGTAAAGGGAAAAACATGGACGATTCCATGGAAACTTTTGTCATGTTTGCTCTGTCGGACCAAAAGAGTCTACATTTTAACATTTATGAGCTAATTATCTTTTCAAAATAGCTGCTGCATTGCCAGCATTATGTTTAAGCTGTTACTGTGCCCGTATGCTGATTGATTTAAAGAAAATACTTCTAAATGTTCATTTAAAAACAGAAGTTACTGTTATGATGTGAGCAGCCATACTGAAATCACATCAATCTGAACGCGGGGCTAGGAAAGGACTTTCCGTGTTAAAGTTCTGACTTGAAGAGCGTTTTCTTTGGCTTTTCCTGGTCGGAAATCGGGAATTCCAACTTGCGCGTTTGAAACGAACGCAGCATTAGTTATACATAATCTGGATGTAAAGATATTAGTAGGAATGATCCTTATTTCCTGTCGCTGAGGTGGAGTTTTTGTGCTTGTTTCATCATTTGGACGGCGACTGGCATGGCCGCCCTGAGGCCATGGCAGCTCTTTACTCTGTGTCGTTCTTTTTCATCATTCATCAGCAACTTTTGCTGTGTTTTTGTGACATCAGCAAAAATCTGAAAAGCATATCTTCAAGAAACTTCGCCCTCAGGAAGACATAATATTGGAATGACAGATAAAATAAAATTTGCACGCTACAGTTTTTGCAGCCAGGCTTTCCAGAAAATGTCGATGACCCGAGTCTTTGAAACATTAAATAAGTAAAGTTCCTGCTAACTTTTTTTGTAATTTCCAGGCTTCCTGAGTTCCTCTGGTATGGAGCCGCTAAAGGGACATGGGAGGGATAAAAAAAAAAAACACAGTGGAAGGAGAAAAAATAACGAGTCCTTTTGCGAGATAATGCAAAAGTTTTGCAAGATAACGCATGTGAGCTAGACCCAGCACCAACTGAATGTCTTTATATTTTAGTTCAAGCTCTAAGTAAAACCCGCTTTACTTTGAAATCACTCCATTGTTGCCTAGCAACAGCGCATTAGAACGACCTGGATATACTGTCACACTTCCGCTCAGTGAAGGGTCAACTTTTGCATTAAAACTCAAAAAGACTCGCTATTTTTTTGTCTTCCACTGATTTTTTTCCTCCCATGTCCCCTTTGGGCTTCCGTACTCTGGTGACCAGTTGTTTGTGGATTTTTCTTTCACCGCTCCCTAACCCTGATCTATCCTTCCTTCCTTCCTTCCTTCCCTCCTCCCCCACCCCTCCCTTCCAGANAACCCTGATCTATCCTTCCTTCCTTCCTTCCTTCCCTCCTCCCCCACCCCTCCCTTCCAGAAACCAGTAATAATTGCCGTTAGATTTATGAGCATAACCCGCACTGCCACCCTGGTATGTATGCCCCTCCCACTCCATGTTCCCGCCCACCACCAGTCCTGTCTGTCACTCTGTTTGTCTCTAGCGCTGTCCAATAGTACGTCTACTCTACTTGCTCCGCCCACTCATGCTGTCTGTTAAGTCTGTGTCCAATCACAGTGCGTGTCATGTCAGTCAATCTGTAAGAAGTTTGTTTAGCCGTCTGACGTCCGTTAGCGTTGGCTCGTTAACACTGTTATTATTTCTCACCTAAAGGCGAATACAACCAAGAATTTAAAGACGGAAATCATAAACGTGAAACACATTTTGATTAATGTTTTGATGATCTTTTTTAGGTGATGTAATGAGGTCTACGGCAGCCATGTTGGCAATATTTGGCAACAAAAAAATTTATTTTTAAACTTAAAACTTTTTCATCTGAAGGAAGGAAATGAACATAACTACTTTTAATACTGATCATGTTTTATTGAGCTGATTCATTTTGTTTCTTTTTTTTTTTTTTTTTTTTTGCCAGTCGTATCTGGTCTTGAGTCTGAGGGTTTGGACTTGAATACGACTTTGAATTTCACTTTAGAATCAATTTTCTAAATTTGTTAATTTATTATTGACTTTTTAAAAATGAATTTATTGGATATAAAACCAATAACATGTTTTTTTTCATTAAGGATTAAAAATTTGAGATCCAATTATTGCTTAATAAATAATAATCCATTGCACACTTTTTTTGTTCAGAAGTGTTGCAACACTCGAGACTGACTTGGGACCTAAATTTTACTAGTCCACCTTTACTGATCAGCCATCTGTTGTGTTAAAGGACCATCCTGGTGGTTTTGCATGTGCGAATCCAATAAATACTATCCACATTCACGTTACATTACTACCAACCATTTTCCAAAACATAAAACCATATTTTAGTTTTCCTTTTATTTTGCCAGATCCCCTGATTTTTCAAACTAAAATGTTGAGGTGATGCATCCACCTTAAAATTCAATATTTCACCTGCTAACACGATTGTAGAAGATGCAGTTATTTTTAATTTCTCTGTAAAAACAGTCTTCTCCTCTCTTCCCTGGTAGAGACATATATTTTCTTTTGTGTAGCTTCATGTCTGATCAGTTAAATTAAGTATTTTTAGCAGAAAATAACAACAGCATGTTGTCGTCTGTGGTGGATTACATGAGAATAACCAGCTTGTTGGTTGCAGCACCCAAAGGTGAGAAGTGCTAACAGTGCTAACAAGCCGTCAGTGCAGTTCCTGTGGAACAAATGGAAGTTCTTATAACTTTTAAAGTCAGTTAGTGCGGGTTGAAGACTCCTGGTTTGCGTTGATGTGGCAGCGCTTTGTCTTTACTTTAGCTCCACACCAATGACCAAACTTTGCTTTCTTTCTGCTTCACAACTTATTAACATGCAGCCTAACACAGCTAAACTTAAGGTAATGCATATCCATGAGTCTTATGTGTGTGTATGTGTGTGTTAGTATGTTTACATGCACGTTAAAACTTCGATTCTACTCAAGTTAAGGTAATAAACCCCCTTGTTTTTCAAAACTCTTAACCACCTTAAGTAGATTAAAGTTGTGTAAATCAGAATAATCTTACTCTGAATAACTGCCTTAGATTATACAAATGTAAATTGATTTATTTGGGCGTTTAAACATAATAATCGGAATAAGTCACCTTCATGTAAATTTATTAACTTAATTTATTAACTAACTTAACTTTATTTATTAATTTAACTTGTTAATTAAATTTATTATTATTAACCTGGCATACTTCGATTACACAGTGTGTCACGTGTGTTTGGCAAACCGCAGAATCCTGTTAATTTTGTTCGTTTAAACGTCTTACTGACATTGTTTTAATTGCAATAGAGACAAATAATCAGAGTATAGCATGCATGTAAACCTACAGTCATGGTGTTTTTGTGTGTGTGTGTCTGTGTGTGTGCCGCTACTCAACCGACGTGATAGTTTCTTTTCTTGTGAACTTTTGTGGTCAAAGCGTCTTTCTGTGGTAAGTTTGTGGTGAAAGCATCAAACCACGCTGTCTGTCCTCCATCACGCTACAGTAAGTTAGCGGATAGTTTATTGGTAAATCTCTCTCTCTCTCTTTCTGTGTCTTATGTATGACCTTGCAGAGCAAAGGTCGCGTATGGCAAAGCAGCACCCACACACCTTCTCCACCGCTCAGCCCCAGGGTGCCCTCTCTGGCGGATGGAGAGAGCGTGGGAGGAGGAGGAGGAGGAGAGGACCAGGCGGAGGCGGGGCTGAGCGAGCAGCAGCAGTTAGCCATGCAGCAGGAGGAGTGCATTCTGACCGAGCAGATTGAGAGCCTGCAGAAAGAGAAGTATGCCGTCTGTTTGCATCGTACGGATGACATGTTCATAAATTACAACAACATGAAGAAAGTATGTAAAGTTCATGGCTCTGCCGTGGCCAGATATTTAAAAACTCATTTAAATCTGAAGCTGGTGGCTTTAGAAGATGAACATTTGGTCTTTTGCAGCTCTTTGGTAATGATTGTTTGTTATGTAGTGTTTTAATCCCGGCAACTATTAATCAAGGTTACTAACGTTTTAGTCTGCAAGGAGAAAGTTGGCTTAGGCATCAAGGTTGCTGTTCCATACACACTCACATCCATTCTACATTCAAACCTCAATATATCATTGTAAAAGTTAAAGTGCCATGTGCTATAATACATATATACAATAATACATACATTGCTATAGGATAAAAAACTACAGTACTAATAAATAGATCAAAATACAATCTCCATATGTGTATCGGCTGTTGCGTAAACCATGCAAAATATGAATACATCATCATGCCGAAAGTAAGTAAGAGACCAGAGGAGAAGGCAAAGTTTCTTGTCTTTCCCTCTTTTGTTCCTTTTTTTCACTTCAGTCACTCTTCATTGAGTGTTTTTATTTTTTTTTTTTACTGTTTATTTTCAGTCACTCTTTATTGAGAGTGTTTTTGAGAGTTTTTATCAAGTCAAGTCAATTTATTTGTATAGCCCAGTTATCACATACAACGTCTCTAAAGGCTTTACAGACCCACATATTAACGGTTTCTGATCAGCCCAAGCTCTCTAAGAAGACGAGCAAAAACTCCCTAAAAACCTCATTATATAAGAAAAATGGAAGAAACCTATTATTCTGTTCAAAAAGAGATTCCCTCTCCTCAAACGACTGGGTGTGCATTAAGAGGCACAGGTGTAGAAATGAGTAAATTACAAAGATTAAAACAAGGAAATATTACAGAATAATGTGAAAAGCAAATAATTAATGATCCAGTGTCAGTTTAGTCAATATGAAATCAACACTATGATGATTTAAATACGATTCACGCACACATTTATCTGCAGAAAAAAAAAAGAGAAGCAAGCAGGCAGCTCTCTGAGTTAAAGCTCTTCTGTGAGGCTTTGCTCTTCCTTTTATAAGGCCTGGACGCGTCTGTACTCATTACCGGGTCAGCGTTTTTATTCAAGGCTTCTCATTGGTCATTTCGTTTAGTCTTGTATGACGTGCAGGATTTGCTCGTGCACGATTCAGCCTGCACGTCTTGGAAACTAGTTTAAACCAGCTTTCTGTCTGTTGGTCTGAATACGTAAATATTAAGAAAAAGCATATCCTGTCATGCTTGTCACCTTTACTCGTCTTATTATTTTAAGGAAGTGCATACATGTTACCAAACCACATCCTCTGACCTTGGTTACTCTCCTGCACTCAGAGCTCATTCTGTTAACGTACTGCAGAGAAACTTCTGCAGTTTTATCCTTAATTCTTTAAGCATCATTTAACCAAGCATCAATTTAAAAGTACAATATAGAATCAACCGGTATGAAAATCATCAGAAATCAATAGTTACAGCAAAAACAGTAAAATATATGTCACAGTAAGACTCGTCATAACATCTTATCAGTTTGTAACAGAAAATCCTTTTTTTTTTCAGTTGTAATAAAATCATCTCTTAACTTTATCAGCAAACAACAGAAAATCATCATTTCCAAAAACTGTAGCAGAAACATTTAAAACCACAAAGTAGAATCATCATCAGACTCTAAACCTCTAAATCTGTACATTTACATAACATCCATTTCATTTTTGATTATTTATAATTATGCAGTCATTCTAGACAAAGCTTTATTTCACTAATATAAAAACAGGTGATTCAAAGTGTAAAAATGAAAAGTAAAAATATATGAAATATATTATGTACTTCATACTATAACTATAACTATATTTCATACTATATATAATATAGTATGAAATATAGAATTATTTAAAGTAGAAAATGTGAAAAGTGAAAATAGCAAATGTAAAAGTATTCTTCGTGTTTTTAATTTCCTCTTTTTTTAAACATCTGACTGACATCCTGAATCTGTTTTTAGAGTCTTTTTCTGCACATTTTTATTTTCCTGAGGAGAGTTTAATGTAGTTGGTCGTTGCTCATCTTCACGCTGCATCATTCTCTGCTAATTCTAACGGTAGGAAGTGGGCTTGTCTTAGTTCTAAGTTGAATTCAATGGAAAATATCTAAAAGTTTGAATGTAAGTGGACTGATTACCATTCCTGGTCCTCAAGCTAAATCAGGTGTGTTCACCTGTTCAGGAGTTGGTGCCTTCTAGATCTTGAATGACTAAACACACCTGGTTTCACTAATCAGGTGTGTGTAGAGCAGGTACAGGTGGAAAACATGCAGTGTGCTGCTACATGAGGAACAGGATTAACAACTAGTGGTTTAGCACTTCTAACCAGGTTTGTGACATCTGTGCCTTTTTGCACGTGTGCTTGTTTGTGTGTGTGTGTGTGTGTGTGTGTGTGTGTGTGTGCGTGCGCGTGTGTGTGTTGGTTGGCAGGGAGGAGTTGACGTATGAGATGCTGATCTTGGAGCCGCAAGCATCTGATGACGAGACTCCTGAATCTGAAGCTTCCATCGGCACCGCAGACAGCTCTGAGAATATCACCATGGAGACGGAGGGAGCCACCTCTGACCCCTCTGGTTAGTGTGTGTGTGTGTGTGTGTGTGTGTGTGTGTGTGTGTGTGTGTGTGTGTGTGTGTATGTATGTGTTGATATTATAAGTCTGACTTATGCAGTAGGTGACAGGAATAGTTGGCAGATCTTTTTCACCTTTACGTTTATATACATGCTGTAAAATATAATATAAGATGATTAAGGTAACTTGATTAAAGCATTTGTGGTCTGTATCAGGGATCCCCAACTGGCGGCTCGTGGGCCAAATGCGGCCTGCGGGTCCTATCTATCAGGCCCTCAGATGACTTCTCAAAAAAATAAAAATCTTGTACTTTAGTCACACTTATCTTGGGATCACATGGTCATAACATGTCATGCTTGGGCTCATTTTATTCAGGAGAATCTAAGCTTTCCGAATATATTTATATATCGCAATTTTATTGAGAAATGGCGATTACAAAACATCATGAATGCTACATAGGGACGAGCACACGGTTCTCCGGCCCTTAGCTTGGTATGCTTGCATAATTTGGCCCCTGGTGAAAACTAGCTGGGGAACCCTGGTCTATATTATAATATGATTACTTCAGATTCATCCTCCATGCATCTATTTATAAAAAAAAAAAAGAAATATTTTATTAACAAGACAGAGTCACAAAAGGAGAAGAAGAATGAAGAAAGTTGCGTCTGTGATGTTTACTGAATAGTTGGTCTGATCATCCATGAACGTGTTTCTGTCTCTACCAAAGACAGAACATACCGTTCCAGGAAGTCGGAGACAAAGAGCAGGCGAGTCCTGCGACGTCAGCCCGACTCTCAGGACTCGGCCGACTCCATCTCCACCATCTCATCCTCCTATCACCCCTCCTCCTCCCTCTCCTCCAATGCCTCTGGCTCTCCGTCGCCTCACTACCGGTTCCGCTCCTCCTCCTCCGGGCCCCTGCTCACCTCCTGCGGCTTGGGAACCCCACTGACGGAGGCGGAGGCGGGCCACAAATCCGGTAAAAGCCGACACAGGTTCAGGCTGAGCCGAAGCTCGCCGCGCGAGCCGTCGGGCGGCCACCGGCGGGAGTCGGACTTCAGCTCAGCGCCACAGCAGCTGGTTCTGTACGGCAGCAACGAGTTCATGGTGTGACGCAACGGAGGGAAGGGATGAACGCCAGCCGCCACCCGGCCTGCAGGAGGGTGTGCAAAGGGGGAGGAGGAGGGAGAGTTTGGGGTTGAATGAGGCTGGTCATGGGGCGAGGTTTGCCCCTCCTCTGTGCCCCCTCCCCCCCTCCCCAGCTCCAGTCAGAGGATGTTAAACGCTGTAAGAGAAGAGACGACTGGAAATAAATGGAGGGATAGAACAACCGACGATCAGAGGAGGAAGACTGGGGACGAATGTACAGCAGAATGAATTGGGTCGCTAAAAAAAACACACTCGGCCATGTTTCCGTCTGATTTCATACTATTTGACCTCTGCTGGAGCACCAGGGGTCATCTGGGAGGAAAAAGAAGAGAAGAAAGGTGTGGAAGAGAGGAATCGTCCAAACCTGCAAAGCCAAATCTACAGTGCCCCGTCTTTGTTTTTTAGCATGTGGGCAGGTGGAGAACGCCACCCAGAAGAGATGTAGCCATACTGACTGAACTGGCGGACATTTTGTCTGCAACCAGCGCCAAGCTCTGCTTTTCACGTTTACACACCAGCCAAGAGGCTGCTTGCTTCTCCTTCACACGTTTTCCTAAAGAGGCTGTACAGAAATGTCATGATTATAAGTGACTATTATTATTATTATTATTATTATTATTATTATTATTA
>VXCM01003519.1:111422-136513 GCA_014773175.1 Lucifuga dentata
TTTTTTTTTTTTTTTTTCTAAGTGTTTGGTGTTTTGTGTGCTTTTTGTTTTTTTCTTGTTTTCTGGTGAACGTAGCGGCGGTGAGTTTCTCACGTCGGCGCGGTTCTACTCGTGATAAATAATAATGGTTACCGAAGGAGAAGCTGTGCTGTGTCCCGTATATTTGATATGAGGTGTCAAAGGTCAATCAGCCATACATGTATCGTGTCACGCCTTTCCCATCCCCCAAACTTTTTTTTTGTTCTGTTTTATTCAGAAATGTCAGTGTTACTAAGTCAAGACTTGAATTTTTGTTTTTTGAGTTTTGATATTGATGTATTATTGTTGTCCCTGTTGTTGATATCAAAGATTTTATATTATTTTGTTAATAGTCTCATTACTTCCTGGTAATGGTTTATTTTTGCTCTATCAGAAGCCATGTCTCCCTCTTGTGTGTGTGTATATGTGTGTGTGTCTGAATGAATTCCTGAATTCCTGCCATTGTATCAACTCCCACTTTGTGTGTGTGTGCTTTCTTATCTCATCATAGCAGAACACNCCCACACACACACACACACACACACAGATGTTTTTCATGTCATAAGTGTTTCAGGTATGTTTGCAGCTCCTCTGCGCCCGTTCATCAGAGGGGAGACTCTTGCAAACTGTCCATGAGTCCATGATGTCCTCTGAGCGTCCAGATTTCTCCTCTAACTGCTGAATAGTAGCTCTTCCATCCTCTTCCTCCCGGCTCTGGCTGTGAAAAGTAGCATTTAATCTGCCTGTTTACCAAATCAGCAGTAGCAAATAACTCAGACATGTTTCTACTTAGCCTCTCTGCATAGCATCAAAACAGCGTAATAATGAGTTTTATAGGTCTCTTCAACAGCTTCACAGCAATGATGTCTCTACTATAGCTGCAATATCTCCTCTCGCTTGCTGCAACTGTGATCAGAAACTGGTCAAACTTTGGACCACCGATGTCTCACCAACACTATCAGTGTTACAAACTTTCCTTGAAGCTGGGATTCTCAGTGTAGAGACTCGCCGTGTGTCGTACTGTGGATAAACTTTACTTTAGAAGCTGAATGGCAGGACAATAATCAAAGATCCACAAGCTAAAATTTGAGAGGAAGGGTGTTTGTTCCTGTCCATCTATTTGGCAATCTGCAAAAAAGAAAAAAAAAAAAAAGNTTTTTTTTTTTTTTCTCTTTTATACAAAGTGTATGTACTATTTATGATCAAGCTTCTGGGTGTACATTGGTTTAAAAGACTCGGTTATAAAAAGTGTTTTAAAAGGATATATTATCCTGTGTACGGTTTATTATCTAATATTAATCATGGCTATGGTTTCGCAGGCCGGCTCGGTCTGTCATATTTGTGTTACAAGGCAAAACAAGCGTTGTGTCTCTGTGTCTGCGCCACTTTGGACACGGTCACGTACAAGGTGCAATTTGTGTTATATTTCAGTTTTTTTAATGATACAAACATGTCTGGTTGTAAGAAAAAAAGAAAAAGACTTAATGGCATAAAAAAGTCATCTGCTTATTAAAAAAAAGATGAATTGCAGCCAAATGCAATTGATTTGTGTGATCTTTGGCCTAACAGTCTGCAGAAATGCAGTGTGTGTGTGTGTGTGTGTGTGCGTGCACGTTATATCATCATTAATGTTCCTAGTTACATCTATGCTGTTCTTGCTTGATAAGACAAAAGGACTTTGAGGGTCATTACAACATTAATGTCACTGGTATTAAAGGACCATGCCACCCATTTTTCATGTTTGAGCCTAATATATTTAATTTTCATACATGTTACGTTACTGACAATCATTTCCCAAAGGATAAAACTGTATTTCAGCTTTCCTGATATTTTGCAAAATCTCTTAATCTTTCAAAATCAAATATTCAAGCGATACACCCACCTTAAAAATCCATGTTTCTCCTACTAATAGTTACGCAAAATTATGAAGTCACGGTCGTTTATATTTTTTGATAAACGCAGGTCTTCTTTTGGGACTATATTCCCCAGTGGAGGCATATATTCACTCCAAGCTTTTTATTGCACTTCAGTCTTTTCTTTTCACCATGCTGTGATTTGATTTTAATGTGGCAAGAAAAATTCATGTCACAATGAAAAACAATTAATTCTTGCATGACACTGAAATAAAAGTCAGAATATATCACCATGTTAACTATCTACAGTGTATAATAACCGTTTGCCATATAGTATAAATTTCAGAACATGTACTTCTCTGCATAAATGTTTAATACTGTGATTAATATTGTAAAAAAAAAAAAAAACGTCCTGTAGTCTAACTTAGCATTTATTACTAAATTTATTTAATCTTACAGTATTTACTGGTGTTCAGCCATGCTTTTTTGTTTACATTTGGCTGGAACGGTTTGAGGTCGGAAAACTCCGACTTCCGAGGGAACTTGAACGCAGCATAAAGTTTCATTTTCATGGTATTCGCCTGCTCCACCCTGCTGACTTATTCTGACCAGAAAACTCACGGAGCAGCCCACGCTAAGACCCCACGGTAAAACACTCTTTTACTCAGTTTTATTTCACATTTACTACTTAAATTAGGCTTTTTTCTTTTTTTAACACTAAAAATACCTTCTTTTTCCCCTCACGGATGACTCATTTTCAGGAGTTTCAGATGTTATAGTGTCCATTATCTCACGTTATAGCGGATTTCTTAATTATTTTTAAGAATTAAAATAAATATCTGTCTTCTTAAATCCTGCAGATGTCTGATGAAAGCACCCTTGTTTTCTTTGACTTGGAGACCACTGGATTCGGTAAATAAATTTAATCTGCATGTTTCATCATTTCTCCATCGGTGACAAAATGACAATTTATCTCATTTGTAATTACATGCTGTAATATTTAAGCGCCATACAAATATTAATGTATTTTATTTTTTATGTTAGCTACTGTAAGTAAAATCCCTACCATGCTTGTTTAGATGACATATACTCACCAAAAAAGATTGTTAGACTTGGGTTGTTTAAGTACATCATATTAAATACAGTGTTGTGCTTTAAACAGTTAAATAACTATAGGAAAATTCCAGTATCTCACAGAATTTTAGAATGATTTCACCCCTCTGTCCCTCCCGTTTTAGAACAACCTTTTTTTTTTTTTCTCAGACTAGGATTCCTTCATTCTGCTTATACCCAACACCTTTGGGGGAAAAAAAAAAAAAAAGAAAAAAAGAAAGCAAAACAATCTCAAAATCCAAAGTTTGATCTGGTTACAAAGGTCTGGAAGACTTAATATTCGGTTTGAAAAACCTGTTGTTCAGTTGTTTTTTGGGGTTTTATTGGAGATTTTTCTGCCCCTAGTGGCAAAAGGTCGCCTACTTGAACCAGCAAGGTCGTCATAATTTTCATTTCCAGATTCTGCTCCACTTTTCTCTGTTGCATCATCCTCAGTGCAAAGAAGTGAATACTTAACACCAAAGATAAGACAAGACAACACTTTATTGTCCATTTCCATGGAAATGTGTTATGTCCAGCAATCAATGCAATAANAAGACAAGACAACACTTTATTGTCCATTTCCATGGAAATGTGTTATGTCCAGCAATCAATGCAATAAGACAAAAATGCTGTAAAAACACTCAACGATAAATAGATAAAAGAGAAAAAAGACAGGAGGAGATGTTGACAAAAAAAATCTTTAATAATGCTGTTTGTTTTTAAATATTGTAAGTTATTTTTATGCATATCTGCTCTGGTCTCTTCACTCCTCTGCTGTCAGAGCCGTGTCACATCATCCAGTTGGCAGCCGTCAGTGGAGAGGAGGTCTTTAATCGCTATATCTTCCCTCGCCGCCCCATCCATGAAGAGGCCTCGAAGCTCACAGGCTTTACCGTCCACGGCAACACCCTGCTCCTCCACGGCCAACCTGTAGTCACCACCCCCCTCCGCCAGGCTCTCTGCTCCTTCATCGACTTCCTACGCTCCTTCCGGCGCCCTGTGCTTCTGGCGGCCCACAATGCTAAGCATTTTGATGCACACATACTCTGCAGTGTGCTGCAAAGGTTTTCCCTCATGCAGGAGTTCCAGCAGGTGGTGTCTGAGTTTCTTGATACGTTATTGCTAAGTAGGAATCTCTTTCCTGATATTTTAAGTCATACTCTGGAGAATTTGGTGAGGAAGTTCCTGAGAAAGTCCTACAATACCCATAATGCAGTGGAGGATGCCAAGATGCTGCAGGAGCTGTACAAGACGTGGAAACCTAGAAGATGTGATGTCATCAGGTCTATCTTCCATTATAGCTAGAAACAGAAAAGAGGATGCCATTATGTCCATGGAAATAGTTCATGCATATAATGATTTTTAAAATTTACTTTCTTACTGTGGCTTTTGTCTTTATCATGTATGTCATGAACTTAAAAAAAAAAAAAAAANTTAAAAAAAAAAAAAAAGATAATGAATGGAGCAGAAACTGCAGAATGATTGCATATTTGACCCAAAACTCACAGAAATGTGTGAAGAGATCCTGTAGGACTGATCCAGCATTCGCATAAAGCCTTCAATTGCTTGTTGTGGCTTTGTTTGTCAAATATATGTCTCTTATCTTGTCTTTCCATAAGATTTAATAAATTTGTTTTCATTCCTTTATTTTTTTCATTTTATTTTTTATTGGTTTCAAACATATAGTACAAGAAAATTTTAGAAAATACAAGAGAAACAACAGCAACAAAAAACTAAATAAATAAATAAATAAATAATAATAATAAACTAAACACATACCTGGGATGCACCTTTAGCATAAATCCTGTTGTAGAAATTCTATAATGCAAGAATAATTTGAAGAATAAATCGATGAAAAAAAATTCTGAGTGAATTTATTATACGTCTTACTCTTTGCAAAGAGGACACAAATGGATACAGAGGACACCAGTCTCACACCCACTGTGTGAAGAGACACAATATTTATACATTCAGGGCACATTAAGTACATGAACAAGTCCCTTGAGGGCTGAAAACTTCTGAAGCACCCCGTATTTGATGTAAGGGCCAGGCCACAGTGAGACTACACTTTATGAAGAATACACTTCTATGTTAAACATGAAATTTTCCATCACATTTCATATACAGTGCTTATTCTTTGGATTTAATTAAATTTGTTTTCATTCTTTTTTTCATTTTATTTTGTATTGGTTTCAAACATATAGTACAAGAAAATAAAAAAAAACGAGAAACAACAAAAAACTAAATAAATAAATAATAAATTAAACAACAACAAAAACAATAATAATAATAATAATAAACTAAACACATATACCTGGGTTGCACCTTTCATATAAATCCATATACAATGCTGCTTCTTTTGATTTAATAAATTTGCTGTCATTCCCTTAGATAAACTGTGTTTTGTTGTTGTTTTTTTACTTATTTGAAAAATTAGTTCTTGTGGCCAAGCAGTCAATCTGTGCAGATTTTTAACAGCTAAAATAAGTAACCGTTAGGTCTGTTTTCTTGTTTAATCATGTATTTCTCTTTAGTATTTCCATGAATAACTGGCCAGATGTAGACGACATGACATTTACAGCAACGTTGATCTCACAGGGAGAAATCTGCTGCAGAATACTGAGAAACACGCCTTCATGTAATGAAGCCACAACCATATTGTGTTTCCTGTAAAAAGCACATCTCACTTTTTCTATAGTAGAATTCTACAGTGGAATTTATAGTCTACTGTGTAGACCTTTCTCACATTGTCAAACAGTTCTAACTATTAAGAATGCCTTTATTTGACATGGCTTATATCATCACTGATTTTCCTAGTCCCATTGTCGAAGAAATTAAAGGGTCTCAGCTTCTCTGACTGCAGATCACACTCTTCATAATTGCATGCTGTGACAATTAAAATGAATGTACTTTTATATACTGCATGTTACCTTTTATATATTCAAATGTGTTAATCCTTATATTCTATGCAATAGTTGTATTCTGTAGACAGTAGGCATGTGTGACCATGTGTCATTATATTTATGTAGTATGTGTAGATCATATCTAGATCATAGATATGATCTAGATATCTACATATATCTACATATCTAGATCATACTTAGCACCTATTCATGTGTGTGTAAATCATGTTTAACCTATGGGCTTCTGTTGTCTCTGCAGGAAGTCATAAATTGTCTTAGGGAGGAGGCCATAGGTCATGGCATAGGCCGAGGTTTTATGGTCTTCATAACTAGTTCATGAGCTGTAAGTTTTTGACCTGCCCGTCTGAATGATTGTTGTTTGACATAATTATAGTTCGCTGTTATTGTGCTTAATGTGCAGATATTATCTGTAAATAACCTGTGGAAGCCGCTCCTTATAGATGGCACGACTTGTTCCAAAATTAACGATGACAGCCAGGGTTAGCCAGGACGTTTGCAGCCCCTCTGACATATTCATGACATTATCAGCCGCTGGTATATTAATTGGATATTAATCCAGAGACAGCCTGGGGGCTAAACATGATCATGTGTCAGTGATGCACAATGTGTCAATGATGCACAGAATAAAAGGATTAACACGCTTGAATAAATGAACTGCTTGAGTATATAAAAAATAATATGCAGTTATGAAATAAAAATGAACACACACACTTTTAAATAACCTCTTGCTAGAAGACGGTCCTCCAGGTCATGTGACTTTCATTGCTATAAATAGTCTTGCAGTGGAGATTTGACATGTTGACCTGGTTTATAATGGATTTACTTTGTTCATTGTGAAACTGAGATCATTTTATTAATCACACATGAAGATGTTGTAACCTTCCATTCTTATTACAGTTTGATTAGATGTCTGAAGTTTGGATGCCACAAGTCTGTGGAACACAAAGGCTATCAGGTGTTGAACCGACAGAGAGCATCCTGAGCGGGGGTTAATCTTCCTCCTTAAGCAATCAGCAGCTTTTGTTAACGGTGAGGCAGCCTTACGAGCAGTCATACACTCATACGACCCCCTTCATTAGCAGATGAAGGAACAGGAACAGGCTTACAGGCCGGGTAACGTTCGGTAACGTTGGTGATTTGGCCTGTTGATGCTTATGTTAAACACTGAGTTACAACTGCATCAAAGCTTTTTCCTCCAAACCTTCTCCTAAGCCTTATAGTTGAGTGCTTCACATTATGTAGTGGAAAAATTGAAGTCCACACCTTCTTCAGGTATGCAGATCACACAGCTCTTTATTAATGTGCACACAGGAAGCAATTCAGCAACACTATACAGCTCTATACATACATATGCATATGAAGTCCATCCAAACAGCTTCAGAGATAAGGGTCATCTCACCCTCCTCATACACTGTTCTGTCTGCTACAGGGACTGCAGATAGAAGTTAACTTTTAGCTAAATCTGGTCATCTTTTAAATCAAATCATCGTTTTCAGTTTAATTGTTTTTTGTGCATGGTTCCTGTTCAAATGAACTAAATAAAATCAAATAAATAGAGAAAAGCACACCCTTCACAGCAAACTCCTCACCACCAGTGCTGCAAGGTCACATCATGTTCCACGCAGACATCTGTGGTTCTTTCTTTGTCTTACACACGTGTCTTAAGGATAGCTAAGACAGGTCGCATTCTGGTCAAACATGCAAAACACAACCATACAAAGGTATCTTAATTCATGACCTTGGTGTTGTTGTGGAAATTCTGTAAGGTAAGAGTACTTTGCAGAATAAATCGATGAGGGAAAAATATTATTTTCTGAGATCACCAGTCTCTACACCCAAATGTGTGATGATGGTAAGTATACACAATACTTATACATTCAAGGCACATTCAACGCATGGTGAGGGAGGTGTGGACAAACCCCTTGAGATTATCAAAGAACCACTTTTCTAGTCGTAAAGAGTCACAGGAATGTTCTAAGGTCACTAATGGTGTAGTCTAAACAAGTATATCAAGTGTGGAGACAGTGCAGAGACACCAGTCATAATTTTTATACCAGCCCAGCACCAGGCCACAGCGAGGCACCTGTACAAGAATGCATAAAATACATGAAATTCCCATCAGCGTTCAACCATTTGCAACTCTTGTTGTTCCGAAACATATGCTTTACCTTAAAGGGCCTCACACAGGCACACAGATAACAAATTTACTACTGGACACACAGGTCACCATGTCTCCAGGCTGACACCTCGTCTGGCTGTACGGCTGGTTTATGGCTCCTCTGGTCAACATGAATTGTGTCTTTTCTGTAGACTTTCTGAGACTCTCTTCCGTCTGCTCTGCAGTGTGTTGATAAACTCAGAAGTGACAGTGTGGCTCTTTCTGTGAAAACTTAAATCGCAGTTTAAATAGAATTTCAGTTCAGACAGTACATTCACTTTAATTCTCACCATCTGTGCTGTTCTTGCTTGATAAGACAACATAACTGAGGGTCATTACGACATGTCAGCCTGCAGAAATGAGGTGTATGAGTGTGTGTGTGTGTGTGTGTGTGTGTGTGTGTGTGTATGTGTGTGTAATGAATAATTTAATGAATAATTTGCACAGTAGTGAACACCATGTGTTGAAAATGTCATACTACTGAGTGAAAAATAACACAGCGGGGTGTGACGTCACAGTCTTCATTATGACAAATTTATAACAGAAGTCATTAGATGTCTCATAGTGGTCTTCTTAAAAACAAATCACAATAAATACAATATGAGGGTGGAATATTTATCGTTATTTATTTATCTATTTATTTATTACAGCAGCAGAAACTTAAAGTTCTTGCCTTCCCGTCATGCACCGCGCTGAAAAAGAAACGAAACGAAATTCGGTGAAATTTCCTCCTTTGACACAACAGTGTTTTTGTGTGTGTGTGTGTGTGTGTGTGTGTCTGTGTGTTTCTTAACATGTTGGCAGATAACACAGCAGCATTCCGCAGTAGAATGATTTAAATGCTTTCTCTTCTCCTAAAATGAAAGTAAAAGGTAGAGTGTAATGCTGCGTTCAAGCGACCTCGGAAGTCGGATTTGTTCCAGTCGACCTCAAACCGTTCAGCCAAATGTAAACAAAAAACCACGGCTGAACGCCAATAAATACTGTAATCAAATAAACTTAGTAATAAATGCCAACTAAAGTAAAGTTAGAACACAGGACTGTTTGGTTTTGCTGTTTTGTTTTAAAATGATATTAATAACAGCATTAAACGTGTACAGAGAAGTAATATTCTGAAATTACACTTATGTATCAATGGCAAACAGTTATTATAGATAATTAACATGGCGATATATTTTGACCCTTTTATTTCAGTGTCACGCAAGAAAAAATACTTTATTTGGCTGTTAGCTGATCAACATTCACAAAGCTCCTTCCACAGGCGTGGAAGGAGCTTTCACTCAACAGGCCATGTTGACGTCACTCAACAGGCCATGTTGAGTGACGTCATACTTGTGAAGTCAGTGTAGATCATTTTGGTCCGAGGTTTCCCAGCCGGTGCTCCGACGTCAGCCGTTCCAACGCATTTTCATAAGTAGGAAGTCAGAAAAATCCGACTTCCGAGGTAGCTCGAACGCAGCATAGGTTTGCACAGGTACCGTGGTTCACCTGCGCTCCACCCTGCTGATTTATGCTGCGTTCCAGTGACCTCGGAACTCGGAGGTTTCCGACCTCCTGCTTGGAAATATGCGCTGGAATGGCATTTGAAGTCGGAGCTCCGACTGGAAAACTCAGACAAAAATTATTATTATTTTTTTTCCAAATCTTTATAAGACAATAAAGTACAGCATGAACACGTACAACATACGGGATCAGGCAATATATCAAATGAAAGTCGAGGATATATAAAAAAAATAATAATAAATAAAAGAAAAATTAAATTAAAATATAAATTTAAATATTTCTCCTGTTAATTCTGAGAAACAAGACAGCAACAAGGCACTTTTGCGATTTTCTGTAAGACTTACTGTTTTCAAAATTATTCTGGATTCTAAAAGAAAGAGTTGAAAATTTGGCAGAGATCCACTGAATTTCTTTTTATGAATGTAAAATTTAGCAAACAAAACGAAAAAGTAACATATTTTAGACATATTTTCATTATCAAAATAAAATATTACATCTTTTAAAGTGAATATGAGAGATTATTGAAACCAAAGATGTAACTGGCAAGGTCTGACCAATTATTTTTTTTTTAAATTTCATTTCATTTCATTGAAGTGAAATGAAAGTGAAAGAAAAAATGGGGAATGTTTTCTTCAGCTCGTTTGCAGAAGGTACAATGATCTGCAATGTCCCTAAATTTTGAAATAGAAAGATTAGTAAGGTAAATACAATAAAGAATTTTATAATGGATTTCTTTAACTTTGTAATGGCAAATTTATACGGCAATAACTATGCTTTTTCCAAGTTTATGTCATTGACTATTGATCTCCAAAACAACTTCCCTCTTGGAATAATCTTATTCTGTGCTATTTTTGAAGAATAAACTTATTACTGCAATTTGAATCAGTTAAATCAATTCTGTTAAATTTAATTTATTGGGCACCAGTAAAATTTCTCCTGCATACAGTGTGATTTCATCAGATGTTTTATCCCAGCAGGTATTGCTTTAATGATTGACATAAAATTCTCTAGAGGGAATTGGAAAGTCAAATTTATCGATAAATTGAGCATATGTGAGTAAACAACCAGACTGACTGAATAATCGTGAAACATAGTTAATACCTCTAACATGCCAATTAGGTAAAAATATTAGTTTATTACGAATAGTAATGTCAGAATTAGTTTTATGCAGAGAGAAATCGTGGACATGGCAGATCTTCCAAGCTAAAAGAGCTTGCTGATGAAATTGTGAAAGTTTAACTGGAAGTCTCTGCGGCAAATAATTACATGAAAACAAGAATTGTAAAACTCGGCCCAAAATTATCTACCTGACTTCACGACTATGACATCACTCAACATGTCAGCGCCCGTGGAAGCGAGCTTTGTGAATGTAAATGATCAGCTAAAAGCCAAATAAAGTGATTTTTCTTGCATGACACTGAAATAAAAAGGTCAAAATATGTCACCAAATTAACGATCTATAGTGTATAATAACTGTTTGCCATTGATCTGTAAGTGTAAATAATTTCAGAACGTTTACTTTTCTGCAGAAATGTTTAATACCCACTGTTAATATCATAACCAAACAGTCCTGTAATCTAACTTTCCCTTAGTTAGCATTTATTACTAAGTCTGTTTACAGAATTTGTGTTCAGCCATGCTTTTTGTTTACATTTGGCTGGAATGGTTTGAGTCGGAAGTTGGAAATTCTGAATCTGGAATTCGGATTTCCCCCTGTAACTGGAACGCAGCATGATTATTACTGTACCAGCCAGTTTATTCACTCAGATCAGGAAGCTGTCAGAGGACCCACGGTGAATCCCACGGTGAGATCGCTCTTCCACTCATTTTTATTTCACTTTAACTAATGAAATTAGTTAAAGTGAAATAAAAATAACCCATTTTCTTCCTCCTCATGTTGCAAATGTTATAATGTGCATTATCTTACATGTTATAAGTGGATTTCTTAATTATATTTAAGAATTAAAATAAATATCTGTCTCCTTAAATCCTGCAGATGTCTGATGAAAGAACCCTTGTTTTCTTTGACCTGGAGACCACTGGATTAGGTAAATAAATTTAATCTGCATGTTTTATCATTTCTCCGTCGGTGACAAAATGACACAAATTTACCTGACTTATAATTATCGATGCTGTAATATTTAACCACCATATAAATATTAATCTATTTTATTTTTATGTTAACTATTGTAAGTAAAATCTCTGCCATGCTTGTTTAGATGACAGTAAAAAAGACTGTTAGACTTTGGTTGTTTACCAAGTACATCATATTTGCAATGTTTGGAAGACTTTAAGTGTAAGATTTGGTTTGAAAAGCCTGATATTATTATTATTTATTTTATTTTTTAATTTTTTTATTTGAGATTTTTCCGTGGCAAAAGATCAGCTATTTGAATCAGCAAGGCCTTTGTTAGGTTTATGTTCCTGACTTTTCTTTTCTCTGTTATAAACATGTTGATTTTGTCATTTTTGATCCCAACTCAGGACACAAATGCAGACTATTCAGTCTTTATACTTGGATACTGGATCAACACAGGTTCTATTATCATACATTTTTAACAATATATCTCCAGTGACCTGGTCTGAACCATGAGATTAGTTCACTTGTTGTCCTTTAAGCCAGACTTCAGCCTTCCAGCCTGAGAAAAGCTGAATAAGCTGCCTGCACATCCACATGTACTAATAAGTAATATTTTGAAGTCTAATAAATTAATTGTGTTATTTTGGTTTAAATATCCAGTACAGCTGCAGGTATGTATCTTAGAACATGGGGACTGGGAACAGGACGTTTTGTACATGCAGGCATTTTCAGAATTGCAGTAACAAATTTTATAGTGATAAGCAGCAAGTCTGAGCCTGTGGTTTGATGCATGTCTATACTTGACACAACGACTGCAAGGTGTCCTCATGATACTGTACATCTGGCAGAACTTTATATAAGGAAACTCATTCTTTTCTGGATCATTAGCATTGCAAGCTACAGTTTCCAGGAACAAACTGAACAAATAAAAACTCCATCAAGATGAATCTGAGAACATAAAGAAGCTGTAGTGTTTCATAGGTGGTATCTGAAAAAATCAGTGTAAAGAAGTGAATACTTAACGCCAAAGATGTTGACATAAAAGAATCTTTAATGATGCTGTTTGTTTTAAATATTAGAACCTATTTTTATGTATATCTGCTTTTACCTCTTCACTCCTCTGCTTTCAGACGCTGAGTGTGACATCACCCAGTTGTCGGCCATCAGTGATGAGAAGGTCTTTAATGTCTACGTCCTCCCTCACCGCCCCATCAGTAAAGGCGCCACGTGGGCAACAGGCCTTACCGTCCACGACAACACCCTGCTCCTCCACGGCCAACCTGTAGTCACCACCCCCCTCCGCCAGGCTCTCTCCTCCTTCATCGACTTCCTACGCTCCTTCCGGCGCCCTGTGCTTCTGGTGGCCCACAATGCTAAGCGTTTTGATGCACCTGTGCTTGCCAGGGTGCTGCAAGAGCATTCCCTCATGGAAGAGTTCCAGCAGGTGGTGTCTGAGTTTCTTGATACCTTGTATCTTGCTAAGCAGCTCTTTCCTGACCGACCACATTTTTCTCAGGGGAGTTTGGTGAAGCACTTTGTGGGAAAGTCATACGATGCTCATAATGCAGAGGCAGATGCTAGCATTCTGCAGGAGCTGTACAGGAAGTGGAGTCCTACAGGAGAGAATCTCTCTGGGTGTATCTTCACATTTGCCTCCATTTTAGACTAGCTAGAAAGAGAATAGAGGAGGCCATTAAGTCCATAAAAATAATTCATGCATATAATGATTTTAAAACTCTCCTTCTTCTTCTTTTCCTTTCGGCTTTCCCTTCAGGGGTCACCACAGCGAATCATCTGCCTCCATCTAACCCTATCCTCTGCCTCCTCTTCTCTCACACCAACTAACTTCATGTCCTCTTTCACTACATCCATAAATCTCCTCTTTGGTCTTCCTCTAGGCCTCCTGCCTGGCAGTTCCAACCTCAGCATCCTTCTACCGATATGTTCACTATCCCTCCTCTGTACATGTCCAAACCATCTCAGTCTGGCCTCTCTGACTTTATCTCCAAAACATCTAAATAATGATTTTAAAACTCAGCCTTCTTATTGTGCTTTTTGTCTTTATCATGTACGTTATAGTTTTGGAACTTCAAAAAAAAGTAATATAATGACATGAATCAGAAACTATGGAATGATTTCACATGTTTGTGATTGGAAGCAAATAATGCACATTTGACACAAAACTCACAGAAAAGTGTGAAGAGATCCTGTAAGACTGATGCAGCATTTGCAAAAAGCCTTGAATTGCTTGTTGTGGCTTTCTTTGTCAAACATAACATGTCTCTTATAATCTTGTTTTTCCATAAGACTTATTAAAATTCTATTTCAATCCTTCATTTTTAATTCACCATTCCAGTAGTATGCTTTGGGAAATGATTGTCAGTAACGTGTATGAAAATTGAATATATTAGGCTCAAACATGCAAAATGGATGGTATGGTCCTTTAATCATGGCAACGTTTTCACAGGTCGTGCTCTGTTGTATTTGTGTTATAAAGCAAAACAAGCATTGTGTCTCTGTGTCTGCATCACTTTGGACACGATATACAAGGTGCAATTTGTGTTATATCTCATTTTTTAATGATACAAACATGTCTATGGTTGTAAGGAGAAAAAAAAGTCATCTGCTTATTAAAAAAATAAATTGCAGCCAAATGCAATTGATTTATGTGATCTTTGGCCAAACAGTCTGCAGAAATGTTAGTTGTACAATATTTATCTCCTGTGATGTACTATAATATTTATTTGGAAATATTATAGTATTTCTATTATTCGCTGACAACTTAGCAGAGGCTTTAGGTTAATTCATTTTAAAATATTATTTTTTCTGAATGGCTTTTGTGTCTTTCAAGTGCCGTCATTTATTGTAGGATGAACAATTTATTTATTTTGTTTCGTTTCTACGGAAGAGGATTAGGGCCACATAAAAAAAGAAGAGTTCTGAGATTAAAGTCAGAATGCTGAGAATAAAATCAGAATTCTGAGATTAAAGTCAGAATGCTGAGAAAAAAGTGCGGCACAGCTATGATCTTCAGCACTCGGCCTGCAGCCTCATCATGCCTGCGACGGAATCACAGCCGTGCTGATATTCAGTACAACAGCATCCCTCTACTGTAATATTTCATTGTTACTGACAGAAAGCCTGAAATACAGCTTTATCAAGTCATCTAGGTCTGATATTGTATTATTTAATTTATTTATTCATTATTTTTTGTGAGAATTCATTGTTTGATATTTATCCTTTTGTTATTCAACCTGAGTATTTGTTATTTGAAGCAGGTACATTTTAATCATGACGTATTATAATTCATTGTTTGAATGTGGCACAAAATATGTTCCATAGCATTGTAGCCAAAATGATATCATGTGACCTTAATGCGAGAATTCTGACTTTAATCTCAGAATTTTGACTTTTTTCTCAGAACTCTTGTGTTTTGTTTTTTTTTTAAGCGGCCCTAATCCTCTTCCCTATCCGTATGTTTCGTTTCGTTCTTTTTTTTTTTTTTTATAATTTTGGCCCGCATGCGCTTTCCACGTGACCGCAGCAGAACGTAAACAAGCTCTTCCCTTCCCGTCATGCACCGCGCTGCAACAGAAACGAAACGACGGGCGGTGAAAGTTCCTCCTCTGACACAACGTCTTTTTGTTTAATTTTGGGGAATTTTCCCTGGCATGTCGCCAGACATCCACAGCAGCGCTCCACGGTGGAGAGAGAGAATGATTAAAGGCTTTCTCTGCCTGGAAAATGAAAGTAACTGTAAGTTTCATGATACCGTGGCAGTGATTCACCTGCGCTCCACCCTGCAGCAACATTATTACTGTACCAGCTGACTGCTGCTGCTGACTTCAACACAAAGCTGTCAGAGGACTCACGGAGCTCCCACGGTAAGATCCCACGGTAAGACCACTCTTCCACTCATTTTTATTTCTCTTTAATTAATTATATTTGTCTTTTTACACTAAAAATAACTTTTTTTCACCCCTCATGCATAAATTGTATGCAGTTACAAATGTTATGATATGCTGGGATTATTTTACATGTTAATTAGATTTAAGAATTCAAACATATCTGTCTCTTTAAATCCTGCAGATGTCTGATGAAAGAACACTCGTTTTCTTTGACCTGGAGGCCACTGGATTAGGTAAAGAAATGTAATCTGTCTGCATGTCTGCTTATCATTTCTCCATCAGTGACGAGACAATTTAAAGTGACCTTTAATTTACCTCATTTGGAATCGTCCATGCTGTAATATTTAGCCATTTCAAACAAATGTTACTTCATTTCATCATATTTTTAAGTTAGCTATTGTAAGAATATCTCTGACATGCCTGTTTAGATGACATTCAACAAAATGGAAATAAAGAGTGTTGGACTTTGGTTGTTTATATATCATACTAAGTGCTTTAAACATTGAAAAAAAAAAAAAAAANAAAAAAAAAAAAAAAACATTCTCAGAGATAATTACAGAAAAATTTTTAAATCAGGTTACCTCACAGATTTTGGACAGTTTCACTCCTTTTTCCCTCCCAGCTAGTAAAGCCAGCTTTCTCTATCAGATTAGGAAACCTTCCTTCTTCTGCCTTACCCAACATCCTGTTTCAGAAAAAAAAAAGTCAAATTAAGGAAGCAAAACAGTCTCAAAATACAATGTTTACACTGGTTACAAAGTTATAAAGGTCTGAAAGCCTTTAAGTGTTAAAAAAAAATGGTTAGAAAAGCCTGTTAGTTTTGTTTTTTTTTTTTTGTTAGAGATTTTTGCTCCATAGTGGCAAAAACTCAAATGTTTTAACTTTAAACAATTGAATCAGCAAGGTCTCCATTAAGTTTCATGTTCCTGAGTGTACTTCTCTTTTCGCTGTTATAACATGTTGATTTCATCATTCAACTGATCCCAACTCAAGACAGATATGCAGATGATTCAGTCTTTATACTTGGATACTGGATTAACACAGATTCTATTATCATACATTTTTAACAATATATTCTCCAGTGACCTGGTCTGAACCATGAGATTAGCTCACTTGTAGTCCTTTAAGCCAGACTTCAGCCTGAGAAAAGCTGAAAAATGAATAAGATTACTGGACATTTCATGTACTAATCAATAAAATTTTATTTTAATTTGGTTTAAATATCCAGTACAGCTGTAGGTATGTATCTTAGAACATGGACATTTCAGTAATCTAGCCCTGGGGACAGGACGTTTTGCCCACGTAGGCATTTTCAGAATTTAAATAACAGTATGACTAACAGGAAGGCTTTCATTGTGAAATGAAAGCTAAGAGTCTGAGCCGATGGTTTTGATTTGATGCACGCCTGTAATGAATCAGCGACTGCAAGGAATCCTCATGATGCATTTGGCAGGACTTCACATAACGTAACTCATTCTTTTCTGGGTCATTAGCATGGGCAGCTACAGCTACCAGGAACAAACTGAACAAATAAAAACTCCAGAAACTCCATCAATGATGAATCTAAGAACATAAAGACACTGTAGTGTTTCATAGGTGGTATCTGAAAAAATCAGTGCTAAGAAGTGAATACTTAACGCCAAAGATGTTGACATAAAAGAATCTTTAATACTGCTGTTTATTTTTAAATATTGTAACGTAGTTTTATGTATATCTGCTCTTATCTCTTCACTCCTCTGCTTTCAGACACCACAGCAAATGAGATCATCCAGTTATCAGCCGTCAGTGAGGAGAAGGTCTTTAATGTCTACATCCTCCCTCACCGCCCCCTCACTGAAAGCGCCATGCGGGTCACAGGCTTTCGTGTCCGTGACAACGCCCTGCTCCTCCACGGCCAACCTGTAGTCACCACCCCCCTCCACCAGGCTCTCTCCTCCTTCATCGACTTCCTACGCTCCTTCCGGCGCCCTGTGCTCCTGGTGGCCCACGGTGCTAAGCGTTTTGATGCACCCGTGCTCAGCAGGGTGCTGCGGCAGTATTCCCTCAAGCATGAGTTCCAGCAGGTGGTGTCTGGATTTCTTGATACCTTCTGTCTTAGTAAGAAGCTCTTTCCTTACCAACTTTCTAGTTTTTCTCAGGAGAGTATGGTGAAGCACTTTCTGGGAAAGTCCTACAATGCCCATAATGCAGTGGAGGATGCCAGGATGCTGCAG
Organism: Lucifuga dentata; assembly: GCA_014773175.1. NCBI lineage: Eukaryota > Metazoa > Chordata > Actinopteri > Ophidiiformes > Bythitidae > Lucifuga > Lucifuga dentata. The sequence continues at coordinate 129,175 of VXCM01003519.1, forward strand.
GAGCTGTACAAGAGGTGGAATCCTAGAAGACGTGATCTCATCGGGTGTACCTTCACACTGCCTGCATATTAAACCAGCCTGAAAGAGAAAAGATGATGCCATTATGTCCATGAAAATAATTGATGCATATAATGATTAAAAATCAGTCTTGTGGTTTTTGTCTTTATCATATATTTCATGACTTTGGAACTGTAAAAAAAAGTCATAATGACATGAAGCAGAAACTGCAGAATGATTTCACGTTTGTGATTGAAAGCAAGTAATCCACATTTAATCAACAACTCAGAGATATGTGTGAAAGAGATCCTTTAAGGCTGATGCAGAATTTTGCACAAACCCTTGTATAAATTAGTCGTCGTAGCTTTGTTTTTGCAAATGTAGCATGTCTCATGTTTTTTTTCCCACAAGACTTATTAAAGTTCTGCTTCATTCCTTGAGCCAAACTGGTATGTTTTTTTTTTTTTAACTAATTTGAAAAATGAATTCTTGTGTCTGCAGCGGATCTGTGCTAACTTNTGTTTTTTTTTTTTTAACTAATTTGAAAAATGAATTCTTGTGTCTGCAGCGGATCTGTGCTAACTTTTAGCATAGCTACAATAAGCAACCATTAAGTCTGTTTTCTTGTATAATCATGTATTTCTCATATTAATAATTCCATGAATAACTGGTCAGATGTAGACAACATGGCATTTACACCAACACTGAACAACCAGACAAGGAGAAATCTGCTGCAGATGACTGAGAGAGGATGTTTTCTTTGATTCTACTCATCATCATACAACATAAAAACCATGACTCACTTTGTCTTAAGTGAGACAAGAAATTCTATAGACCTTTATCATTTTGATGTCATTACATTATACAGTACATAAATATAAAAAAAACCCCACTCAGTCAAAAATGTTCTAAACTTTTATATTAAACGACAGCCTTTGATGTAACTTGAAATGTTTTAGGTGTTGCAAACAAAATAATTTAGATCATAAAGCCAAATCACACCATGTACATTAAGGTAAGTGGTAGTCTGTTATTTATAAAAGTATTTAATTTCATATAAAATATTTTATATTTAATTCTAAACAAAAGTATAACGCTATGTTTATTTCTGAACACATCCTTTTTAATTCACCCCTATTTCAGTGCATGTCCATTTGTTTCCTCTAGATGGCAGCACATCCGAGACGCAGCTACTAGAGCTTATTGTACAGAAGAAGAACTTACTCTGCGCTTGCGCAAATAATCTGAAAAAATAAAAGAAGAAAAACAAATAGTTCTTTAATATTTGACTCTTGACTCTTTGAAAAACGGGAGTTTATTTCTTCATTTTATATAAAACTTTTCCAATATATCTTTTTTGTGTTAGTACGTTTTGTTTCCCCACAACGTTGCATACATTTTTCAACAATACTTTTATTTTGAAAGTTTTGACCGGCGGGTGGTGACGCAGAATTTAAAACACAGAAACTCTGCCAAATATTTTAAATGTTTAACGCCATGTAACGTTAAACGTTCTTTTCATGTTCTTCCGATGTGAATGTAAATGAAACGAACTACCGGTGACTTGATCAGTCTTCGTTTCGTTCATTTTAACAAACCAGCGTCATTAGCGTTTAGCAGCAGCAGCAGCCATGATGCAAAAATCAGGCGGATCTGCAAACCGTCAGCAGAAGCTGGTTTTCTTTGACTTGGAGACAACTGGACTGGGTAAGATGACCATGAAAATACAAGATTCATGACAGATATAGTTTGAAAATCATAAGCCACATGTTTTATCCATATCTCACGGTGTGGGTCACAGCAATGAATCCACATACTGAGTAGCCACACATCTTTCCAGTGTGAGTTTTCCGTTCCAGTCTTGCATAAACATTCCCTTTCCGTGTGTGTGTGTGTGTGTGTGTGTGTGTTTAAAATAAATTTACAATACTACTGTATCCTTTTTTAAAAAAATGAATGTACACTGCTACTGTATCCAAGTGGTTATTCTGATCCGAGATTTCACTTCGCCTTAAAGCACAGACAGATAATAAAATACACCTCAGACAGTTCTGAGCCAGGTAAGGAAGGTAAGAAAAACATTTTTAATTCACCGTTCCGGTCGTATGTTTTGGGAAATGATTGTCAGTAACGTTATCTGTATGAAAATTGATTACATTAGACTCAAACGTGCAAAATCACCGGTATGGTCCTTTAACATTAAAGATTGTGTGTCTCAGTTTATAGCTCACAAAAATATATATCTTTACCTTCTAGATTCACTGCATGTATAGAGACACTGATTCTTTTCCTTTCTTTCTTTATTAGGACCCATTAGCACCAGCATACGTAGTAGCTATTCTTCCTGGGGTCCAACACACATACAGATATACATACATATAAACATACATACAACACACCACAAAAACAAAACAGCTTCATTTCCTAAAATCCACAATTCAAAACATCCAAAAAGCAAATACAAAATTAGAAATCAGAGGCTTCAGTGTAAAGGTACATTTATATCTGTTCATTACATCCAGGCACCACTTTTATTCTCTGGCTTTTCTATTTTTATCTGATTCCTTTGGTTTTAAATTATGTTTGAATGTGTCTATTTTAATCTTGCCTCATTCATCTATGCAATATGTCTCTATGCTTGTATGTGTATGTACAGTACATATGCCTGTCTTTGTGAAGCACTTTGGTGCAAAAAACCTGTTTGGTTTTAAAGTGCTATATGAATGAAATAAGCTTGAAACTTGAAACATCCAGTTACTGTTCTGTACTGATTCTGTGCTTCATTCAGGTCAGAGTTGTGATATCATCCAGCTAGCTGCAGTGAGTGGGGGTCACTTGCTCAACCTCTACACCATTCCTCATTGTAAAGTGCAGCGTGGAGCAGCCAAAGTGACCGGCTTCAAGGTCCGCAGACAAAAACTCTACCTCCATCGCCAACTCGTCCCCACAAACTCCCTCCGTGAGGTCCTGGTGTCCTTCATAGCTTTCCTTCAAATGCTTGGACGCCCGCTCCTCGTCGGCCACAACATTCGCCGCTTTGACTGTCCGCTGTTGGCTCGAGCACTTTGTGAACTGGACCTCAGAGCTGAGTTTGAGTCTTCTGTCTCAGGTTGTGTCGATACACTTCCGCTGCTCCGCGAGATGCTGAAGGGCCGCCGCTTCCAGAGTTTTGGTCAGGAGAACCTGGTCAGAGAGGTGCTGGGTGTGAGCTATGAGGCCCATGATGCTTTGGAGGACGTGAGGGCGCTGCAGACACTTTGCGGCGTGCTACAGCCCACAGCAGAGTTGGTCTGCAGGCATGTTTTTAGGCTTGACAGGATGGAAAATAAGCCAGGCATCACAGCTGCCAAAGTTGAAGTGCCATGCCCTCTGCCAGGACAGCGCCCCCTGTGGGAGCACTTCAGACAGGAAGTGAAGGTCACAGAGAGTTCAGGTGAGGACCACGCTTTCTGTAAATAAGACTGACGTGAGCCTTTATGGCATCTTATGCTGATGATGGGGAAGGTTGATGGAGTAACAAATGAACGTTTGGTGAGAAAAATCATGTTCATGTTCTCGTCAACTACTTTTCTGTAAGGAAACGAGCCTCCCTGACATAGTTTACTTACTATAATAATGTTATATTTATCCTAAATTCACCTAAAGTTGAAATGAGTCCTACACAAGAGTTTTAATAGTGGGAAATAAATCTACTAATAAATGTATTTCTACTGCTTGTAAATCATATACTTCTTTGTTGGTTAGTTCTTTAAAGGACCACACCGGCCATTTTGCATGTTTGAGCCTAATATATTCAATTTTCATACGTTACCAACCATTTCCAAAGGATAAAACCGTATTTCAGTTTTCCTTATATTTTGCAAAATCTCTTAATCTTTCAAAATCAAATATTCAAGTGATACACCCACCTTAAAAATCCATGTTTCTCCTGCTAATAGTTACACAGCCTTATGAAGTCACGGTCCTTTAAATTTTTCCATAAACGCAGGTCTTCTTTTGGGACTATATTCCCCGGTGGAGGCATACATTCACTCCACGCTTTTTATTGCACTTAAATGCTAACGTAACTTCTTACGTAACTTCTAAAAAAAACACCTGAATACACGTCTTGTTGGTGATGATGGATTACCTATCCCAAGAACGTTTACAGTATCAACAAGTTGATTTTAATAGTGTACCAGAATAAACTGAAACCAACGGCGGTCTGGAAGGTAGGAAAAACATTTTTAATTCACCAGTAGTTCGTTCGGGAAATAATTGTCAGTAACGTTAAGTGTATGAAAATTGAATATATTTGGCTCAAACATGCAAAATGGCCGGTATGGTCCTTTAATGGTTTATTCTAATATGTATATTCATTTTTCTTACATATTGTATGAAGCAGTTTAAACCCTGATGCGTTTCAGCTGTGTGTAATGGAAAGTTTGGAAACCCAGGAACATGGACAGTATAGTAACGGGATAATATTTTATTATATCAGTTTTACATACATGTTCTCTGCAGACTCATGCTACAGCATCACCATATTCAAAAATGTTGGACCATGCTCTCACTGCAAACCAATATTCCCAAGAAACGTTATCACGATAGTTTAGATAAACCCATTAAGGTATAACATTACAGCTTTCAGAGTTGTGAGCAGTTGAAATGTGTGAAATAACAGGAAAAAAAAAATCTAAAAACATTTTAGTGCAAAAGGAAAAGAAACTAAAACAGTAACCGCAGTGTTAAATCACCATGTGTCACAAGTTGTTGGAATTAAACCTTTTTTTTAACAGTTAGATGGTTTTAACAAAAAATTTCAAGGTGAGATACTATTTGAAGCAACACCTTAAAGCAAATTTCTAAAGGACACACGAGAAAAAAACTCTACTTTAGAGATAATGATGGATTATCTTGGTGATTTTGTTCACGCAAATAAATGCTTATCAATTAACCCTTCACACTCTGCTATTCTTTCATATTCTTCCCTTGCAATATTTTTAGCAACAATACAAGACTAAACATTAAGCGCATCTAAATCCAGGACAAAGGTACAGTATATAAGCATTTCCAGCGCTGGATCAATTCCTTCAGGTCAAAATGTACAGACAAATATTTATATGCTGATAGGCAGACAGGCTGATAGAGCTTTCATTCATAAATATTTGATTAAAGATAGGCTGAGTATAAACTATTACAGAAAACAGAAATGACACTATGGATTGAGTAATTTCACATTGACCCTGGTATGAACTGGAATATTAGTAGCAGTTACTGAAACGGCTACTTTCATTTTTGTACCAACATCTTCTAACCAAATATAATAATGGTGGTAGCCATAAAATGCTGTACTGTACTGTGACATTTACCTCACGATAAATGTAAAATCCTGTAGTACAATGCTATTCAGAGCTTGTTTCTCTTTTACTCACAATTAACTCACAATTAATTAACAATTAATTATGTTTCGTGAACAGTGAAACATACATTGTCAGAAGCATTTGGCTCAACACACAAATACAGACACGTTTGTACTTTACTTTACTACAGTACTTTAAAAAAGCCCAAATTAATGCAGCATTTCGTTGTACAACATTGTAACGTGTGTGTGTGGGTCAGCTTGACTTAGCTATGGAACGCCAAATGCGCCAAAATTAAATAAATAAAAGCGACATTATGAAATAAATAACTGTGCAAAAATCATTTTTATCATGAAATCTTATTTCATAATAACACTTTTATTTCATAATGTCACGCCCACTGAATCTCAAATCTCGCCTGAACTCTCGTCATAAAATAAGACATTATGAAAAAGGGTGCTCTGAAATAAAAGAGAGACTTTTGAAAAACGGGGCATTAATGAAATAAAAGTGTTATGAAATAAAAACGGTGTTGTGAAATAAAAAAGAGACTTAAAAATGGGGCATTATGAAATAAAAGTGTTATTATGAAATAAGATTCCATGATAAAAGTGATATTTTGCATAGAGATATTTATTTCATAATGTCGTTTTTATTTATTTAATTTTGGCACATTTGGCGTTCCATACTTAGCAGCCTCTTACTCACTTTATGTTTTTTAATTCTTATCTGCAAATGGTATACATGTGCTGGTAGCAGTTACAGCTATAATACTTTACAGGATATTTTACGGTGATTACGACAGTAAAGCAGGCCCGTGTCAGTGTTATTATCTAATTCAGCATGCAGACATCTCAGAATTATATATAGTCTCAATCTCAACTATATAAATACTTTCTTCCCCAAACTGAGTTTTGAAAAGTTGGACATTGTTTGAGCAAAATTTGAACTATACAGCAGGTCGTTACATCAGTCACCCTGGAGGAAGACGACTACTGGCTCATTTACGCACACGCGCACACACATGCTCAGTCCTCATCAAGGTGCTTCAAGCTTTGGTATGGAGCGCTAATTCTGATGTGCTGCTCCATGCAATCATATTCCCCTCTTTGTAATTATTAGTGTGTGTGTGTGTGTGTTACATTTATCTTAGACTGGAAAATAAGAATGTACAGATAGAAAATGTGAATACAGTACAGATCTAAAAGTAAAAAAGAGGAATAACACCAATTAACGTCCAGCAGCAAACTGTTTCTGCTGGATTCTTACTGGACACTGCTTCTAGCGGGGAGGGGGGGTNCCAGCAGCAAACTGTTTCTGCTGGATTCTTACTGGACACTGCTTCTAGCGGGGAGGGGGGGTCAGAGAGGTGGGTTGACAAGTGGGTTGAGAATAAAGGGACCGTGGGCACAGACAAGGCAAAGCGACTAAAAAGTGCACGGTAATCATCAGGATCAATCTAGTTTAGATCTTGTTCAATCAAACCAGGATTCTCTGGAAATAAACAGGTAGCATGAGCTTTCACAAACAGCACGGACTCACGTCTACAGGAGGCAGCAGGCTCGAAACATCGTCATCCCCGCCTGGGACGTGATGTGCAGGGAGACGCTCTCATTGGCCGAGATGAAGAGGATGGTGCCCCGCCTCAGCATGATGTCGGACAGCGCGGTGGCTGAAGTTGCCGTGGCGTCGCCCTCGATGACTAGTAGGATGCCGGCGCTGTCGACCGGAGCCACGGTGTACTGCTTCACCGAGGCTGGAACCTGCATGCCGGCAACAGACGGAGGAAATGATTCTTTTTAAAAGGTATGATACGTACTGTCTCACACACACACACACACACACACACAAGTTCAACTTTCAAACCTGGTGAAGTCTATTTACCTGTGCTTTTTTCAGAAGTTTCACAATTTTCTGTACACACCCTTTTTAATTTATGTTTTTCTTTATTTTATTACTATATATATATATATATATATATATATATTTCAGTTTAAAGG
>VXCM01003522.1:0-19176 GCA_014773175.1 Lucifuga dentata
ATTTATTCGGGCTTGGGACCGGCACAAGGAGGACACTGGCTTGTGCCCCCTTGAGGCTGCATTTTCTTCCCTCACAGATGATGGCTGACTAATGACTGAATGATGAGTAGTACTTCATCAGCCAAGGTGGTAGGCTGGTCAATAATGGACCATTTGTCCAAATTACTTCCTGTTCCTCAGACAAAGGCACACCCACAATATGAGCATAAGTAGCACTTTGGTGTCTCAATGTCTCCATTTACCCGAGAGAGAAATCATTTGGCCACCCTGCGTTGGAAAGTAGGAGCCAAAGATTGATCCACAGTCAGAGTCTATATGTGCTCTCTAATTCCAGTTCTTTACGACCAAAATCCAGACATAAATGTTAAGCCTGGTCCTATTTAATGTCTCAAGTGTTAGAGACCATACGATAAGACAGAAATCATTTCATTGTGAAAGTGGACTGTCATGAGTAAGAGAACACCCTGAGCGCTCAGATTTTTTTTTTCCAGTCACACACACCAGTTGGCAAATTTTCCACTGCAGGAACCCCATGAACCTTTTGAGGTACACGTGTACTTTGCCTGTCCTCACCACAAGAACTAGGGTCTAAATATGGTCCCTCAACTATTGTTCCTACCACTAAAATTCAGTGGTGTGCGGTCAGGGCCAGTAAGGCCTTCTCTGCTGGCCTAGAGATTGTCAGAATCATCAAATTATGTTTTTATAATTTAATATATATTTTATTAATTCTATATGTATTTTGCAAAGTTCATTCCCATCAGTTTTGTTATTAACGTCATTTCATCGCTACTCTCTCTCTCAGTTTCGCTGCTTCCAGCGCAGCTCATATAAATTAGAGCTTTTATCCAATCAGATTTTCCACCTGTGCTGTCTCCGGGTAAAAAAAATGTAGTCTGAGGCCTTCAGAATCTCGAGTGAATCTCCTCTGATATTCAAGCAAATGGGACGATGTTGTTGATTGTCATATATTTTAACCAATCAGATTTTGAATTTGCCGTGTTGGGCGTATTCTTTTACACGTCAGGGCCTTCTAGCTGGCCTTGGCCTACAATCGGAGTACAGCATTATGCTAACAGCTAAACAGCCTGCCAGAAATTCATTAGAAGAAGAAGAGAGCCAGTTAGCTTAGCAAACTCAAGTAAACCTAGCTAGCACGTAACAAAGCATTAATGTTTATTTAAACTTTCTTTCTTGACATTTAGATTTTTAGACAGTGCTTTAGATATTTTGTTTAGATTTTTACTTAGCCCTGTTGTTTTTTAATGCAAAATGGCTGAAGGAGGAGAAGAAATGGATTAACTGACAACTTTTTTTTCACATTTTGGAACTGAAACGCACCGATAATGTACAGCCGTGTCGTTAAACTCTTTATAAAGAAAGAAAGGAGGATGGACTTTATCTTCAGATGATGAGCAGCTTTGGTAAGTTTGATGGATTTTTATGTGGCTGGAATCTGTGCAGAAGCCTGTTGATACAGCTTGTGTTATTTGTGTTTTACAGCATTTTTGCTTGCTCGCTGGTCGTATGAGTAAATGTGATGGTTGTTGTGAGTTTGTTCTTGTTTCTTTGGTAATGACACTGATTTAGGCTATGCCATGTTTATATGTGATGCAGCATCCTGTTATAATGCGTAATAATGCTACATCCTATTCATGTCTCTGCAGTTGGTGTGTTGTAACTGACAGATGTTGATCCTCATGTTAAATCACTTTATTCCACTCAATAAAGGTTACTGTCACTGTGAATATGGGGTGGTTACGTCGAATAACAACAGCCTATAGCCCTAGTGTCNATGTTGATCCTCATGTTAAATCACTTTATTCCACTCAATAAAGGTTACTGTCACTGTGAATATGGGGTGGTTACGTCGAATAACAACAGCCTATAGCCCTAGTGTCATTGTGAGGTTATCAGAAGGTGGTTTAATTGCGGGAGGATCGCATTGAAGGTCTAGGTGTAAAATGCACGGCCCGCCACTGCTAAAATTCCTGCTCCCAAGGAAGTATTTTCCCATGACACAGGAAGTATTGGAGAGAGGTTTGGATGAATCTCAATGTGTTCTGCGCATTATATATCCTCTATTATCAGTTAAGCCCATAACCATGACACGCTGTGATGTGACTGCACACTTTTTGGATTGTTTTTAGTGTCATCGTTTTACCTACAAATTTCCTGAAGCAGCTTAAACCCTTACACTGAATGAATATTCTTACATATTGTCTTTATTAGTCAGGTGACACATTGCACAACAGTCTCCTGTTTGAGACTGGAAAACTGGCAGGATGAATTACTGGCTGCTTTCATGCTGACTTGCATCTTTGTCACACTTTCTTAAGCTTGCACGCATACACACAAGGACTGCACCACTAGACTCTTCACACATTGAAGTGATTAGAAAACAGGCTGCACATGTAATACAAGTTGAGCTGCATTAAGACAGAAAAACATTGGCTTATTCTTCATCGGCTAGAAAAAAAACCTACAAACAAAGCCTGTTGCTATTCTGGTCTTAACGATGGTTAAAACATCAATTGTTTGTATTTTGTTCCATTTGGTTTGACAATAAATGGACAGACAAGGAAGTGGGGTCACTAGATTCACTGTAACCAACTGTTTACAGATAACGAAAATCTTACAGGTGCTGTATCTCACTGCCACATTTCATCTGTAGTAAGCACAGAAAGATCTGTTGCTGCAAGCGAGTTTTTGGCTATAACTCGACAACATCTACAACACGTTTGTGCAAGTCACACATACAGAGGCACACACAACAGTCTTTCCTGAAAGTCAGCCAGGGTGGGAAGGTGTTTCAATCAATATATTCACGTGTTGAAGCTTTGATTATAAGTGGAGTCAGGCAATAAATTGATTTTTCAAATGTCATGTATACACCTTAATTAGACTGACACTGACAGAAACAGACTCAAATTATGTGATTGCAAAATCAATTTATTCAGGCATGTAAAAGTCGTGATCGGAGTAAGCATCATGCATTTCCTCGGCTGGATGCGTCTTACTTGCATTATTACCTTAAGCGCGGTAAGGACAAATAATAGTGTATCTTGCATGGTGATAATTCGTCTTTTTTCCACCTGATCCACAGCTCTCCCTCCGTCATGCTACTGCTTTGCGTTTGTAAAGATAACGACGCAAACAGTTCTGACTGCTTTCTAAATTCTGAGATTAACAGCTTAACAGCTTTGTAATGTTTACCCAAGCCACCAGTGCCTTTACGACATCAAAGTGCATGATGCTGAACAACCATTTTGTGTGTGAAACCATCCTGGCAGATTTCTAACACGTTCTGGCATAGAATGGAATGCATTTCACATTCCCTTGCTGCAATCACACACACGTTGGTCAGCTGAAGAAGATGCTGTGTTGTACCTCTCAACTGTACAGTGGCAAATAGGCTACTGACGGAGTTCTGCAGTTTGAAACCTTAGCCAAAACTCTCTAAACCTGTGGTTCCTATCAACTGCTTTTGAGCTGGGCCCTGTTGAAATATTTAGCAGCAGTCTTGGATCAGTTTCCTTGTGCATACAGGTAAGAGCAAACCAGTCTGATCAGGTTTCCCTGAGTTGGGTTATAAAGTTGAGGTGGATCACTGAAATGACTCAGTGAATCTGTCGACACATCACAAACAATCAACCATTTGCCATTGCCAGCAGGATATTTTCTAACAAAGGCATATCGCTTGCCTGGGTTGCCGTGTATTCACTGTATGTTGAGTGAACGGAAAGTCTTCTTTCCATTACCACAGATATCATCTGACACAATGCACAGTTGGGCCAGATCTGGAGTTTGAATGGAGTTGGGAGAGCCGCTAAAAATACAATACAGGCACTGTTGAAGTTTGTAATGAAGGTGGTTGAGTGGGGTTGGCAGTGAGACGGGAAGCTAACCTCTTAATCCATCTGAGAGCAGTCGTCCTGAAAAAAGTGCATCTTTGCCAAGTCAACAGGTCACAGGTCACAAAGCTCTGGCTATTTCCTGTAGGGAAAAGCACCAAAAGGAGAAAGTTTGATTAGGGCAACAGAAGAAGAATGTGTTTGCCTGTGGGATGTTCTATTTGATTTTAAGGGCACAGCTTCGATAAACTAAATAACACAAGTGTGCTTTGTCGACTGTTTGATCATATAACGCTACATTTATAACGACCGAGAGAGATACTCTAAATAATAAAAGTGAACTGTTATTAAACATAACTGGCTGAGAATCCTAATGAGCTCGAACACAGAGCACCCAGAGGCACAATTATAAAGCCACGGTCGGATATAACGTTTGCATTATACATGCTAAGTGCCACTACAGCATTGGTTGAAGTTCTCCTGAGAGCACAGGCATTTATTTAGGTCCAGTTCAAACTCTTACAAACACGAAACAATTCCCAAGCAGAGGCCAGTGAAAGGAAGAGACTAGAGGAGGGAACAAATGAATAAGATGGAAAAGGGGAGACCTCTTCTCTTATGAATATTCATGAACCTGTGCAGTCTTAATTTTCATCAAATTTTAAAAGGAATCCTCTTCAAACATTAAAACGACAGGGAGTGGCGTGCCCTGCCTGCCAATGGCTGACTAAGTTGGTGATCAGGCCAGGGAGACACGTAAACAACAATTCCACGGGGTGCTTCAATCTAGCATGATTTGTTCTCATGAGTCACACACATGCCTCTTTAGTGAATTTACAGTAAGCATAGCATGAGGTAATTCAGTCTTTGATCTTTACTACTGGATAAAGTCATACTTCTTAACAGTCAGTCTTGGTTTTATTACTGCGGGCAGCAATATACTGCAGTCACATTAAATTCACAAGTGCCTGGATAAAACTCAAAGGGCTTGCTCAAAAACTCCTGAAGACTTTAACAGCGATTACTGCATTTAAATGCGCAAGCTCGCATTTTCTTTCCCAGCTTTCAACAGTAGCCTCGTTTCAACATCATGCAAACAAGAGCCTTGGTTTCCTCCAGCAGGGATTAAGGGAAACCTGATGAACACAAGCAGATTTCTACTGGAAAAACCTGATTATGAGGTCACTGAAGGGTTCTGATATTTGCATATATGCATGACAATGCCTCAGGTAAGGAAAAGGTCATTGTAGCAGCAAGCAGTAGAATGCAAGAACATACAACTACTCATAGCCCTGTTTCCTTGTATCCAGTGTTATATTTTATTGAATTAAAATCAAAATTGTGTTTCGGCGTATTGCAAAACCAAAAAATAAAGTTGCGATTTTGCTAAATATATAATATAATGTGTGTGTGAGAAGCACTCAAAAATGCTGTCACTAAAAGGAGCGCACAGGAGTAATTATGGTCATCCTAGAGCTGCCTCACAGGGGCTTTTCAGGAAGTCGGTTGCTCCAAAATGGCAGCATCCTTTGCCTGGGGAGGTTGCTGTTGTGGTCAAATTCTAGCTGCTACTTTGTTTTGTAGAGTCACACTAAACACGCCACAGCAACATGGATGCAACCATTTTGGAGCGACTGACTTTCTTATTTTTCCCCCACTGGGCAGCTCTAGGATTACCGTAACCATCCCAGTATGCGGTAAGCTCACTCCCCTACCATACTGACTTCATTTTGGCACATCCTGTCTTAATTTAACGACATCTGCTTGGGAGTTTATCATAATAATTGCACGTAGCTATTTGTATAAAAACTAATTAAATCCAACTCTAGCTGAAACTCAAATAAACTGTATAAATACATTTCCGCAGATAAACAATAATCTTATTTTTCTCCAGACTGAAGTGAGAGTCATGCGCTATATACTGTCCACTCACTATGCCAATAAAAGAGGTTTAACTTGAAAAGACAAGTTAAACCTCTTTGCTGATACACAGGCCTGCACATAGGTCAAGAGACAGTGGGAGGGAGGGAGGGAGAGGGANGAGAGAGAGAGAGAGAGAGAGAGACAAGTCAAATGAATTTCTTCGTTTCTCCATGTCGTTCTCACTGCGTCTTTGTCTCTTTCTCTCTGTCAATCTCCCTTGGGGTCAATTCTATTGAAACTAACTGAATTTGCCGTGAAATTTCACTGTTATAAATGCATATGTGATTGGGACCCGAGTGCGTTCATCTGTCCTGAGCAGATTAACTCCAGTGGAAGAGAGGGATAAGTGGCTGCAGGTTACATCCCGCTTCTACCTGCAGCAACACAAAAAAAAAAAAAAGTTTTAAAGCATCTGGGAATAACTACGGTGAAACTGAAAGAGGCACTCTGAGTTTGGGAGCAAATGCTTTGTACTCACAGAGTGTGTGTTGTACATCAGCTGATCACACTATGCGGTACGGTAACACATTTAACTGCTCTGTTGTCAAGTTAAGAAGCGTCTTCTTTCAAAACAGGATGGCGAAAAATGTAACACCGTGAAATATGAAGTGAAGAAGATTCAGTGTGTGTCCAACAACTACAGCAGCAGTTTGTTAGGCTGAATCATCTCCTGTCTCCACTTCAGGTATGATGATTTTCATCTTTTGTAGAAATATCACTTTTTAAATCATAACGTTATATTTTTCTTGTAATGTTCCAGTTTTGTTTTTGATACCTTTTCTTTTCTGCACTTCCTCAGTTCCTCAGGTCTCCATAGGAAACAGATTTTACAGCTTTTGCAAATGAGAAATATTTATGCTACTTACATAAAGAAAACACATTTATTGTGACATTTGTAGGACATTCACCTCAGCCATATAACTGGATCTTATTGAGGACACTAAAGACAAGTTCACTGAGGCGAACAAATTAACGAACGGAACGGGCTTCGTAAACAACATCATTCAAATTACTGTACGTTTTAAAGCAGCGCAGGGTCGTTAGCATCTGTTGTCCTGTCAATATGGCTGAGCTTCCACAAACAGCAGTCATGGATAACGACAATGTCTAGCTCTAATCTCGTTGTACTAGTACAATGACAATAAAGTCTGATTCTGAATGTCAATCTTGCCGTTTTACGCTGCGCTGCTAATTAAAAAGGACAATCACCACATAGCAACTGAGGCACAACTGCAATTCACTTAAAACACACTTGAAAGTCCAACTTAACTTTGCTTGAGAATAAAAAGAGGAGTCGGACTGGGCTGGTGGAAGATGTCTTGCATTACTGAGGGAGGGGGGATTATGTAGAACTGCAGCATGAACTGATTTTACATCATTAACCAATGGTTGAGGTGGTGAAGCATTTATTAGTAAGAGCCCCTCAGCAGAAACGACTCGGTCTTTCTGCCTCGTCTACCTTCTCTGCCTCCAATCCTGTAACTTTTATTACAAAAAGAGAAAAAAAAAAAAAAAAAAANAAAAAAAAAAAAAAAAAACAACCAATTATTCCTATTGTAGAGTTAGAGTTCTATGAGCTGAATGCTGCATCCATACAAGTAGTCATTAAATGGAACAAAACAAAGGTGCACAGAGTGCCGATGTGCTGTAAATATGAATAACCTTGTCAGGAGCCCTGCTGTGCTCCACCGCCCCTTCCTTTCCATCCTGAATGCAAGTGCTAACAAAAGAAACCATAAACAAGTCCCAAAATACTTAGCTCCATCCACAGCCACACCTCCAGACACGGTCTCATCTTAAAGATTGAAAACAATTATGAACACATTACTCACCAAACATGCTGCATGGCCTTTTGTTTGTGTGACAGCTAGAAAATAAGACTGAAACAAGAAACTTTTTTTACTGCTAAGAGAATAAAAAACAACCAATGGCCAGCCAATATGAGTGCCAGTTTTGTTATGGATCCACCTCTTTCCTGTGCTACTTCTATTCCACTCTTACCATAAGATGTTACAGAATTGCTAACATTGACTATGTTCTTCATTAGCCGTGGCTTTAAAAAAAAGTCACATAAACAAGCATTACACAAAATTATTATTTATTATAAAACTGCAAGGCAATGAAGAAACGGAACAGTAACGGTTGGTTGTCAGTAACGTAACATGTATGCGGGTTGTATAAATTGGGCTCAAACATGCAAAATTGCTGGTATAGTCCTTTAAACTGGGGATAGCTTCTGACATAAACAAATAAAGAAGTTGAATTATCCAAGTATCATGTATCAAATTTCAAAGCTCCAACTTCACACTTCAACAATGTCATTATTTTCAATTGGAGTAGTATAATTCCTCATTTTATTCCAATATAAAGGAAAGCGCTGTACTTCAAGCTCTCAGGATTATCGAACATTGCTCCAAATTTCCCTCCTCCCATTCGCCGCCATTTTTTCTCCCCACTACACTGATAGCAATGAATGATATAAACAGACATATCCACACGGCTGAACAACAGGTCAACTGGGGAATGATGATTCATGCTAGCAGTGTGTGTGTGTGTGTGTGTGTGTGTGTGTGTGTGTGTGTGGANTCATGCTAGCAGTGTGTGTGTGTGTGTGTGTGTGTGTGTGTGTGTGTGTGTGGATTCTGCCTTCATAATGACCTAATGGCTCGGGTGCAGTGTTTTTGCATGGCAGATTGTTATGGCAGCAAAGCAGATGAGGAGGAGAAGAACTCGTGGAGTGGGAGGAGGAAAAAGCAGCTGCGAGGATGAGGTGGTGGGGTTGGTGGTGGTGGTGGTGGTGGGGAGGGGGGTTAAAAAACTGGAGAGGAAATTTCCTGTATCCACGTCTGGTAACAGATTCAACTAATTTACACACAGTGGAATACAAGGCTGAGCTAGCACCATCGCATTCAAATAATACGGCGTTCCTGTGCGTTCAGGCTTCTTACCAACATCAAAGGCAATCATGCTGATTGAATCATTAGTACACAATGTCCCTTAAATAGCCAGTACTTGTCATAATGGCATCAGTTACAAGTACCCCTGTAATGACCCCTGATTAACTGGGCCTGAAAGACTGACAAGCTTTATTAGCTGAATCACTAGCCTTCCTCTACCAGACGCCATTGGAACCCCCATCTTTCTGTTATTGATCACTGCACCATTAGATCCATCTCCTCAGTCCTCGTGTCTCCCTGTGCGCTAAATTGCGTCTCAGTCTGTCCGCCACCCCCATTTTCCAACAGGTCATTCAGGATGAGGACTAGTGCAAAGCAATCAGTGTCATTTGCATGCTTCTTCCTGCCCCATACGGACTACTGGGAGACAGAATAATAGCTCAAGAATTTCAGCACTGGCTTGATCCATTTGCCAACAAGTGAATTTAATGCTTTCATCAAGTGGTTCATGAATGAATGTGTGAATAAGTTTAATGATAGAGGACTGAATAGATAGTGTGTAGCTTGTTTTAAATCTGTGAGCTGCAGCATTAAGCTCAAAATTCAATGGGAGACATGAAGCAGCATCAAGAAAGTACCCCATTATCTCAAACTTAATCCCAGTTTATTTATGGTTTTGAGAACCAGTGCAACCAAGTGAAATATGTCACTGCTTCACTTCAGGTAAAAAAAAAAAGAAAAAATCACAACAAAAACCCTGTGCAAAGGTTGTGGCCAAGACGTACGAGTGTGGAACATAAGGAGGTTACAAGAAAAAGCCATCCAAAAGACTGTTATGAGACACTGGTGGTTTTTCTGTTTTTTCTTTTAAACATATAGTAGTGCTGTTGAGGAAAAAAAAAAATCCTGGTATCATACCATTATGCTGAATATATTAACTTAATATAACCACTGTCAATCGTATTTCTATTCACGGGAGTTTGTATCTCAATGTAGTACATAATGCAGAGTTTCAGTGTACCAGTATAGAAACGTGTGGGTGGAAGCTTCTTCCAGGAGCAGTGCTTCAAGCCACATCTTTCTCAGATCTCAAAGATAAACAGCCTAGTAACTAATGTAGTACATCCCACTCTCCCTCCCTCCCTCTCTCTCTCTCTCTCTCTCTCTCTAGCTCTCTCCATCGGGAAGAACATCCATCATCTGGCTAAAGAGCTGAAATGAGAATCCAATCTCAGCCACACAGCAGCATACATCGCTCCCCACCAGCGAAAGGCAATGCCGGCCAATGTGTGCAGTAAGCTATTCTGTTCTAATCACGCAAGCCGTGCCTGCAGGATGAAAACGCTCTGAAGGACTAGTTGTGTTTAAACTGGATGAACACCTTATAAAACCTTTTTTGCTGCGAAAGCCTCTCTTGTTCCATCTAATCAATGCTGACGGTCTGGATACCGGTGGCATAGTGCAACTACTGGTGACAGGGTGGTCAGTTCAATTAATTGCATTCTATAGAGCTTAGCGGTGCCTTTGGACCTGAGCGCCTTAGTAGTTTAAGCTCACGAAATGATAACCCATCTGCTACCCGTCTCTTTTTTCTCTCCATGTGACAAAGGCATGAGCAGAGCCAATACTAAGAGGTAAATACCAAAAGGCACCAATGTATAACTGTGGTGAAGCAATTATTCTCAACCAGTCGCACACACCTGGCCTTCAAAAGTAAGCGAACATGAGCAGTGGCGATTAAAACGAGCAATCCAATTTAGTGTGAGCCACTCAAGTGATTAGCTGCCATTACACAGCACAAACATAAGGGCACTGCTGGCCTTTTAAAACGACCCGCCGTCCCGTAAAGCCCAGTTACGGCCCCGCTAGGCACCGGATTGCTCTTAATGGGATTTCACAACATTAACATTCTACTGAGTCAGCATCACACACACTGGCTGCAGCGCTCCCCTGCTGACACAGACTGACCTCTGACTGTCTGTGTATTACTTTGTGTGTGTGTCAGTGTAAGATGCAGGGGTACGACTGAGTGCAAAGAGTGAAAGAAATGGAAAATAATGCTCCAAGGAAACCAGGACAAGAAGGAAGATCTTCTGACAACATTCTATGTTGTGACTATAATGGAAAAAAAGCGTGTGAAAATGAGCCTCATTTCATCAGCACAACAGATGTAGAAAGGAAGCTTTGTAGAAAGGAAGCTTTGGTTGTTGCTAAATTCTCTTCTGTTTCAGTTGTCTGTCTAGTTGTACTTTTCCACACTGCTCTTCGTATAAAACTTTTCTGTTTGTTTTTTTTGTTTAAAATCCATAATTATACTGCTTTACCAGTGCAGAGAAGACTTTTATCACCTGATTAAAGGGATACAGACATACAGACATAGCATAATGTTATGTCTCCCATTGTCTATTTTATTTTGAACAACAACTTGAGAATGACGATTGTTTTACAATGCGTTAATTTCATCAGTCAGCAGCATTTCTTGCAATAAAACTGTAATACCTTGTCAATAGTCTGCAGAAATAATAAACTGAGACAAAAAAGAACAAAAAATGCTTTAAACTAATCAAGGTTACTGTTTAACCAAACACTGACAACAAATATGGTAGTGTTTGGGATAATACTTTTTTTTTTTTAATAAATACTAATAGTCTTCAGCAATAATGTGAATAATACAACATGGGAACAAATTTTAGCATTTCTTTATAGAAAAATAAATACAGTGGCAGAGATAAAGGAGCAGCAGTTTTATTGACTCACAACTTGAATTTTAAAGATGTGGTGCCCTTAAGGATCGAAATCAAATATAAAATTCTGAAACTCCCACACTGCTTATTTACAGTAAATTTGGCTAGTCAAACAGATTAAGCAAAAACCTGAAAGGGTGAACTTGTCACCTGGAGAAATACTTGGCAGGTTTACAGCAACGCACACGTATACTGCAGAAAAGAAATTAATACCTGGTACCATTTTATGAGGAAAAGTTAGGAAAACCATCAAGGTCATAATGGGGCTGAAGATCTCAGTAGTAACATGGCAACAGTGGGGTAACAGCTGAGTAATCAGCTCACAGTACTCTGGGTGGTAAGATACAGTAAACATTCTGTCAGATTTCCATCCTGAGACAGAAGATCATCTCAAAGCCCAGAGACAACCGACAGCAACAATGGATGCCAGTCAGCAGAAACCATCTCTGATGATGCACAAGGTGTTTTAGTTGGGATTTAGTTACTGTGGTTACATCATCTTTATATCACCATGTGATGTGATATAAAGGCCTTCTATCAGCTCTGCATCATCAAAAACAAAACAAAAAAAAAAAAAAAANAAAAAAAAAAAAAAACACTCAGCATGGAACTTATCACGTGCAAAGCTACTCACACTGCCATCCACGACACTGTGTCCAGTACATTTTTTATCATATTTAGATCATAAAAACATAGCCTCATGCTTAAAACAATGATTGATGACTGAGCCAAATCACCTGATCTTTAAAACAAGCAGCACATTATCTGCAGTAACTGCAAACGTTTTATTGTGTGAATCGACACGCTAGATCACAGTTTATAATCTGGCGTTAGCAGTTTGCAATCTGGGTGTCGATCACCACACTGGGCTTCTCTGCTTTCAGCGATCAAAATTAGAATGTGGTAAAC
This sequence comes from Lucifuga dentata, assembly GCA_014773175.1. Lineage (NCBI taxonomy): Eukaryota > Metazoa > Chordata > Actinopteri > Ophidiiformes > Bythitidae > Lucifuga > Lucifuga dentata. Next base: position 12,328 of record VXCM01003522.1, read on the forward strand.
AAAAATAAAGATGAATCCAGAACAACGCCACAACTAACTAGCCTGCACAAAACTTAACTAAAATCACCCAAGTCATCTGATGAATATGTCCGACATTGCTGGACAGAGTATGCAAAGCAATGGACTCGCGCAGTTGCATTCTCCTAAATATCATCCATCACATTCACAGCTACAAATTCAAAGTAGCTTGTAGCTACAAAGAGCAATCTGACAGCAATAAATAAGAGGGCCAGAATGTCTCACAAGCAGCCTGCGTCTGATACATTACAAAAAAAAAACCTCAGAAATCAAATAATAAACAGCTGCGTAAATAAACAGCTCGAGCAGTCATACAACAAAGTGGAATGAATTATATTACCAGTCAAAAATTATTCCTCTTGTTGCCGAGGGGATTCATATAGAGTTCATTTTGTCTTTCCGTTCAATTAATATTTCTTTCTCCGTTGCAATCAAGGCAAAGTCTGACAGTCTGACTTTGCAAAACTTCCTACTGCATAAAAAGCTGTTCCCGTATAATGAAAAAGAGTTTCCAAGGTGGACTTCTGCACCAAATCAGGCAGTTCTGATGCTGGTCCACATTTCCTCATCAAACCAACTTTTTATTGAAGATGAGTCTTTAAAAAAAATGAGAATTTATTATTTGTGAATTAGAGGCGGGTTTCTCCTGCAAGGCAGAAAAGATCCAAGACTCAGCTGAAATCCATCTGCAACTGTTGACATTTAGACTTTATAGGAAGTAAACATACATTTTCAAAGCAGATTTGGATTTTCGCTGCCTTTGATAATGAAATCGAAGTTATCCTTGGCAAAAAAAAAAAAAAAAAAANAAAAAAAAAAAAAAAAAAAGTTTCTCCTCATTTATGAAAAACTAAAATTGGCCGACATCATCAGCTATTATTTAGAACTCTCATACTAATACTGCATCTGCCTCAAAACCTCCAGTGTGATTCAGGCTCAATTTTAAACTGCCAAGACTGCAGCACTGCTAGTCTTCCACCTCCATCCATTAATCTTGGCTGGTAAAAATGACTGTCACAATTAAAAGTGCTACATCACAGCGCTCTCGGCTTGACAAGTAAATATCTCGTTAATGCTGATTGCCACATTCAGCAAACCAAAGGAGGAGGACGACGCAGGAACCTTATTTTCGCAATGGATGCTGGGAATGGGGTTTATGAGGAGCGGAGATGGGAAGGCAGACTAAGCAATCATTAGGCACCTGGATATCACCCACAGCTGTCAGCAGGATTGATTTAATATCTGACACGGGAGAACACTGGGTAGTTGCACGGCAATCATCTGCCAACTCATTTGTCAGCATAACTTGCCCACATATCCAGACAATGACATTATGAGCGTGATAGATGCGTCACTCGGGCTCCACAAACGGTGTTGTCTGTTTGGTGTGTACGGCTGACTGCTGGTCGGTGGTGTTGTGTGCGCATTGCCAAGGAAACGTGCCAGTAAAGTTCAAAGTAGCAGTTGTACTTGCATGTTTGTTTGGAATGACCGAAGAGATTTACTTTTTTCTGTCTTTGAAAACTGTTTATTAACTGGTGTGTGTTATCCACAAATCCAGAGAGGGATGACATCTAAACCTAATTTTTATTTATTTTGTTCAGACATAAAAGATTTTGCTAATTCCTTGAGTAACTTAACAAGAAACAAGAAAGGCCATTAAAACATCCCAAACCTTAAATTATCCTGTTTTCCCTAAGGAGATTTTTTTTTTCCCAAATGTTTCTATGATTCCTTGGACTTATATCATTGTATGTTGATCTTTGTTGTTGTTGTCTGTTATTTGTTCAAAAAAAAAAAAAAAAAAAAAAAAAAAATCGCATGTTTGTCTGTGATGATGCTGCAGTGAGACATAGATGGGAGGAGGCCATTTCATCATTTTAACAACATTAAATTATTTAGAACACAACCTCGGGCGGCCTCCAGGAGAGAAAAAGTGTTTCGATTATATGGAGAAACACGATGCGCTGTAATTAAGTGGCAAAACTTAAGTGGGAAAAGAAATTAGCTTCCACCTTCACAGTGCTGTGCAACAAAGCAGAGAAATGGAAAAATAGTCTTTGTTGCAGACAATTATGGTCTGTAACAAAATAAGAAAAACAGCAAAATATGCCAGCCAAGCATTCCTCACCCTGTACCACAATTACCACAACTTTCTCAGAAGTTTCTTTGTTTCTAGGTTTCTATATTACTATGTCGTTCAGGAGAGTCGATAGTGTGTTACGGCAAATTTACTGTTTCTCAATGAAATCCTCGTCAGCAGCCTGTTTGTACATATTAAAATATACACTATTTGGTCCCAACGGTGGTGCGAATACATATAAAATAGTACAGATGGGCCGTAAGCTCCATACTTCCATGTCTGAATCCCTCAGTGGGGGACCAGATCATTCTTGTTGCTATGGATACCATTCAGCTCTATAACCAGCCGCATCTTATGCCAGGTACCAAAATATTTAAGTTGGCTTAACTAAAAGCAGCTTGCTACTTTCTGTGGCAGTTTTTCAGCCAGCAGCTTAAGTGTCCTTGTGGATGGAGGACAAACTAACTAGCTAGTTAGTAAATTCACAATCTTCACAAATATCAGAGATGTGCTCATGTTTGATAACTACTTTTTTCTATGTTTGATCTAGATGAAAAGTACTGTTGTAAATGATAATGTCCGTTCTGTCATTTTATTTATTAGTCCCACCTCTCAGTCTGTTCATGTACACACACACACAAACACACAGCAATTGGGGTGAATTGACTTCTTCCTTTCCAAAACAACCACACTGTGCACAGAGTGAACGTATTGATCATAAATCTTGCTGGCACCATTACATCAGAGTGATCAATGGCCTTTTATTTGCCTCTTGGTTACTAAGGACAAAACTGAGGACTCATGATTGTAGCCTTTAGTGCATCTGGACACATCGTTCGTGCCACCCATGTGGCGACAGAGATCACAGATCAACCATGTCACAGTGGGTCAAACTCCAGATGGCGTGAGCCGGAGAACAAGGGTAAATGTGACTGTATGACACAATTATCTGTGCCGACTTTCCACTGTATCAGGGACCTAACGAAAATTCAGACAAACTATGATGGAGTCATATTCCAGAAATTCCTGGATATCGCAAGATTCAAGTTTTTGTCTCTTGCAGCAACCACAACTAAAAAACACGAACAACAGACAACAGTGAGCTACCACATCAGCCAGCTCCTCTTACCATCTGCTGTGGTCCTCCCACACAAAACTCTCATAATACTGATCTGGACGGTAGCCTACCAAAGCCCAGGAGGGCAAAGCAGATGGTGTAGCTACAGGCAATGCATTTACCCTTTGAATAACATTACCAGGCAAAATTCAACTGGAATAAGCAATGAATGGAGTCAAATAAATCTAGCAGATTTTGATGCTCACCTGGACTAGTGTGTACTTTTGCTTAGTCAGCTCAGGTAGAACCCAACCATGTATGCGCTGCAAAGTTTCCAAATTCAGAAATATATCTGAGTAAGTTCTAATCATCACAACAGAATCGACTAAGTCCATTCTTTCTCAAAATTCCCAAAATGCATGAGAAAAAGCAAAACTAGGGGAGAAAATGTTTTGGAAATTTTGTTATATTAGCTCTATTGTAGGCCCTTAATGACTAGGACATAAATGTAAGTGTTCCAATAATACCTAACGTTAAAGTGCTAACGTTTGGCTCTGGAATGTAAGCAAACAGCACAAATAAATCTCCATTCAAAAGTCGTACAGCTTAATATTGCCTTTCTTTTCAACAAACCAAATCTATATAAATCGTAGAGAATAACTTTATCAAAAAATAATGTTTACTTTTGGCACTTGGGCGACTTACTGAGGAGCACTTCATGCCAGTATCGATTATGTAACTGAATTAATTCACTAGCCGCCGAGTGCTATAGCGCCAGTTCAGGTTGAATACGTGACAATTCTAGTGAAAATTGAAATGAAAATTAAATAAAAGCGTTCTACTCCAATGCCGAATTGTACAGAGAATCTTGAGTATATAAAATAAAGCCATTAAGTTGGGGTCCTCTATGTGTACTGATGTACAAAGGAGCAGGGCAGCTCTAAATTAGCTAAATAGTATATGGAGTTTGGCTAAAGGTCTCTTCGGACAAGCGTGAACGGAATGCATTGGCGTTTATCGTTGCCTTTAAAAACAGGGTGAAAGTTTGAGACTGACCTTTACAGTTTTTTACAATATCAATAAACAATGGAACAGATTAGAGGTTGTTTTAACAGTTTTGGAAAGACAGATACACGAAAGAGTAAAAAAGATAAACTTACGTTACCTTCCTAGCAGTGTATCCGAGACAAAAAAGGTTTCCAGCAAGGCGAATCAACAAACCTCACGACGCCAAGTTTCCTCTTTCCACGGTAAAGCAAAACAGTCGGCCGTAAGGCGTTGAGACGTTTGCTATTACATGGAAGTCTTCAAAATAAAGCAAAAATGTTTTTATGCAGTAAATTCGTGTCCGTGTTTCCAAAGTGAGTGGGGTTTAGCAGGGAGCGGGCGGCTTTCTTTGTTCCTGGAGCCTTCCCGTGGATATTCTCACCGTTCATGTGTCCCTGACAGCCGCTGATTGGCTTAGAGGGTCGGGATCAAGGAAAGGTGACCGGCGTCAAGCTAAGCATAATAACAACATATTTCCGGTTACTTTAAAATAAAACATTTATTTACTTATTTTACATCTATTTTATTCTTTACAATCAATTCTGCAGTATAAGCCGAACTCATATTTTATTTTAGTATTTCACTGAATATTCTATCATTATTTATTGTTCAATACGCACTCATAGTTTATTTGTTTCAAAACCGCTAACGTAATGCCTTTATTTTGTATTAGTGCCAAACTTCCTGTTGAATTCTAACTATCAATACACTTGACGCAGGGTGGAGGCTACCTCATGCCATAAATAGTTTCATTTTCAGTGTGAATACTTGCATGTATGGCTAATATTTACATAAAAAATTATATAACAACAACATTGATCGCATTTCTTTCATAAACTTTATATTGCATAAAGAGAGGTAGTTTATACCATGAATCGCATTTGTTTTTATTTTCCCATGTCTTTATTTTAACAGTGGGAGCACAGATTAAACCCAAGGTTAGTGAACTTGCACTTAATGCCAGTTGTCCCAAAATATGTCAAACAGGTTATGGGCAACTGGCGGCCCACGGGCCAGATACGGCCCTCACCTTTGGTCTATGAGGCTCTCGGATGACTTCTCAATAAAAGTGAAAATTATTTTTAAAAAGTGTTTTCCTTTGTTATTAACCACCACCCATCAGCAAAGGGCAGTAAGTCATTAGTGATGCGTTATTTACTATCATCCATTCCATGGAGGCGAGGGGGGGTGGTCCCAGAAAATCTCCCTTATTTTTTGTTTTATTTAATGTTTGGTCCTTTGACAGTGAGAATGAAATTTTATTTGCCCCCATCCTCATCAAAGTTGCCCATCCCTGGGTTATAAAGACAACAAGACTAAAACCAGGACTTACAGTGTTCAGAGCTTTCACTGGCTATCACCCCCATCTATAAAATAAACAATGATGCAATTATAGCATATTCTAAGGCATGTCAAACAGCAAGTGAGTGAATATTATCCAGTGCTGGTCTGTGAGCTTATGAATATCTATAGAATAATATTATGATCCCTGAAATTAAATCCAGGATGTTTTCTAAGCATAGAGTGTATTGCCTGGAGGTGCCTGTATGCGTGTACAATTTGTAACTATTTGTAACTCATAACACCATCAAAAGCAGATTAACCATGAGCAAGCATGCTCAGTAATAAAGGCCTGGAGGAAATGAAGCTCATTGTGAAAACTAGACCATTTCCTCCCAAAGTAGCTGACCTAAAATCAATTCCAGCAAGATCCGGAGAAGTGAAGTTGATGGGTGTTACAGAGCAAAGATCACTTGCCTGTCAATGCAAAACATCATTGATTTTTCACTTCACTGCAGCATGTCATGAAATTGTAAAATAGCTCTACTGTGAGCAGAGCATGCATTTAAGTCTTCCATGCTCTTAATAATTACATATTGAAGAGAATATGTTTCACTAGTGGTTATTATTTACCAATACTAGCAGCCCAATGATCTCTGAGATTTTAAGGTGATTATTCTAAATTGTACTTAAGCAGCGACTTGTGTGTGTGTATGTGAATGAGTATTGTGTCTATCTATCTATCTATCTATCTATCTATCTATCTATCTATCTATCTATCTATCTATCTATCCATCCATCCATCCATCCATCTATCCCAATAGCTGTCATGCAGACAGCTTACTTTCTGTTTCCCATAGTCATAGAGGTGATCATTGTGAGATAAATTTCAACTGAAAGTGACTCAGAGGCCCCATGCTGTGTGTGTGTGTGTGTGTGTGTGTGTGTGTGTGTGTGTGTGTGTGTGTGTCTTTTTGTGCTGACTTCAGAGAAAGCTGTCACCAGCACACATGAATCTTCCTCAAGTCCTCTGACAGACACTGTGCATTAGATGCTTTTTTTAAATATCCTCTCTCTCTCTCTCTCTCTCTCTCTCTCATGTGATCTTGTCAGTGCTTTTCTCTTAGGACCACCAGTAATGGGGTCAGTCACAAGTGGCTGATGCACTGACAGTCGAACAATGTCTCTGAATCTCCATGAGGATTTCAGCTTGTTAGAAAATGAAGGGGAGTACTTTGTCTTGACTTGGCTAAACTTTCGTTCACTTTGCCTGCCATATGTAGGTGATTTGTGTATAAGTGTGTGTTCTTGTGTGTGTGTCTGTGTGTGTGTGTGTGTGTGTGTGTGTGTGTGTGTGTGTGTG
>VXCM01003522.1:19236-54303 GCA_014773175.1 Lucifuga dentata
TTTTTTTTTTTTTTTTTTTTTTTTTTTTTTTTTTTTTTTTTTACAGTCAATTTAAATTTTATGCATTTATGCACTCCTTTTCATTGGAGTGACTCACAATATATGACACTCCAGTCATACTTCCCTGTACTTTTATCACCTTTTCACTTTTTATCAGACCACACACACCCAAGGCCAAGCAAGTCTTGGCAAAATATGTCTAATAAGATACTGGCCTAAACAGGCAGAAATGACTAATAATAATAATAATAATAATAATAATAATAATAATAATAGGACTGAATTGCTTTATTTGTCATAGGAAAAAAGGTATCAAATTTATACAAACTATTGCTAGCCTGATACCTTTTTTTTTCCCTTGAAAATGGTTTTACTTTTGGAGAAATTAATATATATATAAATGCCCTATCTTTTGATGTTAAGATACAATTCTAAAAGTTAGAGCTGCCAAATCTGCACAAAAATTGGATGGTTTCTTCCCTTGGCCTTATCCCACCTGTCCACCAAGTTTTGTCAAATTGGTTCAGAACATTTTGTAGCAATCCTGCTAACAAACAAACCAATGAACCAACTTATAGACGAGGGTGAAACATAAGCTTCTTGGTGGAGGTAGTAATGTGAAGTGTTCTTTGCATATGTATGTCCACCATTTTCTCTGCTACTAATAATGTTATATTTTGTGTTTAAGATTAAGATTAAACTGAGATTAAGATTAAGAGATTAAGCCTTGAGTTTGCAATGTTTTAATGGAATGGATTTATGCTTCATTTTTTTGCCATAATAACACAAAGTCAAACCAAGTGCCTCCTAAAGGTCAGTCTGGTGTGACCTTAGACCTCATCCTGTCTGCAGAAGTCGTGCCCTTTTTCAAATTTTGCCCCAGCCCTGTTAGAAAATCTATGCAAGCCACTGATGGTGAAGGAAACTGAAGGCATTTTCCTTTAAATTCATGCATGCAATGTGGTGTGTGAGATGCTGCGTGCGTGTCAACCATATGCTTTATAGTTGTGGTTTTTCCCATCCTGTAGTCTGGGCAGTGGGGAAATATTTGTGGCGAGAAGAGAAAGATTGTTTGTCTGGATTCTGGAGCTCTTGGTTTTTTGTGAATCCCAGATCCAGAGATTTCACCTTCAGCTACAGATGCAGCAGACAGCAACATGCTGCACAGAATGCTGCAGCTTTTTCTTCAAGTCCACATGTTCAGACAGCCTGTGACTCACCTGCAGGAAACTGTCTGTGGACACGACGGTGAGCCTCCAATTACTGGTGGAGGTTAGACAGAGGCAACACGATAGACGTTGTGGACATACCTGTATGGCTCCAAGGTGTAGGAGGACAGAGCCTGCAACTGTTAAAAATGGAAGGACTTTCAGGAAGCTCTTGAATAGGTTGGCAGTTCTGAAAATGCTGTTACAATTAGCTAACACACAATAAACAGAAGCTTCAGTCTACACCTTTTTTGGTACAAATATGTGTTATGTATCCTTATTGTTAATTTTATATTCTAGGACCAAAATAAATTAAACTAAATTCAACAACAGTCACAAAGTCAGTTTATACTGGGTATCAAACACTTCATTACACCTACAAAAGGCCATAAATCACCCAAAATATTTCACAAAATTAAATTACAGTGATTCTTGGTTAGTTTGGCACAATTCTTGAATAACGCTCAATATTCTTAAAATGCAGTGAAAGCCTTGGTGATCAAAAGGGACTACAATAGTTTAATTGTATTATGCTCATTGTATAAATTCTTACACACACAATATTCCAGTTAACTACTGAAATATTTGCTGCCTTTTATAAACTGGTGTAATGGTTGCACATAATGTTTTAGAGCTATTACAGTGTTTCAGAAAATATGCTTAAGCAGAAAAAACTGTAATAAATTAGTGTGTCACAATTCACCAAAGATGAAAATTCACTCATTTTAGCTTAAACTGAAACAGAAGAAAGTGAACTGAAATTTATTCAAACAATCAGCCAGTAGAAAAGTCAGATTTTCTCTGATGGCATCTCGACAGTCTACAAAAATGAACATTAAGTTTTCCAGTATACACCTCATCCACGGTATCCAACTTACAATAACAGAAGCAGAAAATAGTAGGGAAATATAACAAATTAATATATATTAGTAAGCATTTTAGAGGAGACTGTACTGAAAGAGCAAATGGCTCCACCAACCAAGGCCTAACAGCTCTACAGTGTTACAGTGTTATCAGAGCTAAATCAGTGCTCTGATTTAGCTTTATTTAATTATTTATTAAAGCCAGTCTTTTAACATTGTGAACTTTAAAGTAGTTGTGTGGAACAAGATTTGCCGTGCAAATTAATTGTACAGTGTTGCAGACATTATTTGGATTCATACCTGTAACTGTTGAAAACCCAGCAAACCGGCATCATATTAGCTACACGTCGCAGTTAAAATGCTAATCTGGATCTGCCTCAAAATCTCATCGACTTTTCCTCAAGTTCCATCTATCGATAAAAATCATTGAAATCCATGCATTAATTTTTGACTAACAGATTCCGGTGAGAATATATTTTGATATAAAATATAGGTCCCCTTAACATTAAAAGCTTCTGTCTATCAGAGCATTTCAGCTTGTCTGGGAACTTATAAGTCACAAGTTGAACCTAAAAGCTAAACTGACATTATATGTGAGTGAATTTGTTACTAATTGAATCTCACTATTAAAGGACCATATCACCCATTTTGCATGTTTGAGCCTAATATATTCAATTTTCATACACGTAAGGTTACTGATAATCATTTCCCAAAAGATGAAACTGTATTTCAGCTTTCCTGATATTTTGCAGAATCTCTTTACCTTTCAAAATCAAACATTCAAGTGATACACCCTCTTACAAAATGATGTTTCATCTGCTAATAGTTATGCAGCCTTATGAAGTCACAGTCGTTCAAATTTTTTGATAAATGCAGGTCTTCTTTTGGTACTATATTCCCCGGTAGAAACATACATTCATTCCACACTATTATTGCACTTAAACGCCAAAATTACGAAACTTCGAACCCTGAATATACATGTTGTTCGCAATGATGGATTACCTATCCCAGAAACATTTCAAGTATCAACAAGTTGATTTTAATAGCGTACCAGAATGAACTGAAACCAATGGTGATCTGGAAGGTTGGAAATTTTTTTTAACTCACTGTTCCAGTAGTATGCTTTTGGAAATGATTGTCAGTAATGTTACATGTATGAAAATTTAATATATTAGGNCAGTAGTATGCTTTTGGAAATGATTGTCAGTAATGTTACATGTATGAAAATTTAATATATTAGGCTCAAACGTGCAATATGAGTGGCCTGGTCCTTTAATTATATCTTTGGCATTGTGATTATACCAGATTTCTGGGATTTATTAAATGGTTACGTTTAATAAATCCCAGAAATATAATATGTGATCTGGGATTTAATAAATCCCAGAAATATAATATGTGAAAAATGTGCCTTCACATTTCATTTTCATGCGAAATTATTGAGAAATGCATTAACTGCTGTGAGAAATGAGCTGTTTCATATTTTCAGAATGATTGTGCCAAAGCAATTGGGGGGGGNGGGGGACGGGACTCATAACAGATCTGTAATTGAAGGAATCCGCAATAAAATATAAGTGGCAATAAGAATGGAGAAGCATTTTGTAATGCTTTGTCAAACTCTTGCTCCTGCACTTTAGGGCTGATGTATTCTATTTCCCAAGACCTTTGAGATATGGCATCACTTTTGCACGGGGAGGTTAGAGAGTGGGCTGCCATTATAAACAATTCAAAATTGGAAAAGCACATGTCAAGCCTGATACATGTGGAAAGAAAGAAAGTCATATCATTTCAGTCTTTACACATAACCAAGAGACAAATCAGTGTCTGGTTTCCATTTTATTTATTTATTTTTCTAAGGATTTAGCCAGTCAGACAACAGAAATCACAAAAAACCCAGAGGTTAAAAAAAAAAAAAAAANTTAAAAAAAAAAAAAAAACTTTCAGTAATAGTGGAAATATCTTTTTTTCTCCCTCTCTTCTCTTTCCTTCTTTCCTCTTCCAATCCACAGAAGTAAACAAGGTATCAGTCATAGCAGGCGACTGGCTCCATCAGCTTTTGTTATAGTTTCACAGTGTGTCACTAATGCACACGAGGCACAATTTACTTTGTAAGAACAGCCAACATCTGAAGACACTCTCCGTTATTCCAACGACGCCGGTGTTTGCTGGCAGATTGCAGAAAACTGTTTAGCCATTTCTCTCTCTCTTTCTCTCTCTCTTCCCAACTGACACAAACTAAATACGTGTGGCGTCTGACTCACACCCGTCCTCCTAGGGCTGATCTGATGATGTGATGTTGTTTTCCAGCCTGTGAATAGTGAATTGGTGTGAGCGTGTTTTTCAGCTGAGGTCATGCCACACTTTAGCATCTTTCTTTCTTCATTGATTTCTGTTCAGATTAGCTGGAAAAATGCTTGTATGAGGTGTACTTTTGGCCTGGTTGATTTGATTTGATCTGTTTATTGCGTGTTTAAAAACAAACATGTAAAAGACAAAAGAAGTTAGACGTTATCATTCACAAAAAATGATTCATATTGCGTACATACTGTAAAAAGAATAAAGTCTTACATCTCATGCGGGAGAGGTAAGAAGCCATATGCAAGAACCTCTCCCCAGAACATTCAAACATAGTCAATCAAATCATAAAAAAAAAAAAAAAAAAAAAAGATAAGAACTTAACAATTGTAACACTAACATAATTATAATTGTAATGATAATAATGTCAGATTAAATGATTTTTTAAATCATTGAAGAGGTTACCTCTTGGTTTGATGTCATAACTATGGCATGCAGAATACAATTAATGATTTTGAGTGGGTCTTGTTTCATTTCCCCGAATTTGGGTTTAAAGGACCATACTGGTGGTTTTTGCATGTTTGAGCCCAATATATACAGTACAACCTGCATACACATTACATTCCTGACAATCATTTCCCAAAATATACTACTGGAGGCCAGAGACTTACAGGCCAGAAGTTTGAGGCCACCCCCAGGTTAAAAAAAAAAAAAAAAAAAAAAATCAGCAATACACTATTTGTTTTACAATTTATTGCACAGGAAATTACATATATATAAAGAAATGTATTTAGTTTTCAAGAAGAATTTGTCAACAAGTTCACATTATGTAGCCACTATGGCTACAGAAATGATTTTTAATGAAGACTTGCTCAGCCTGTATTAGTACACTGGCACTCCAGTTGTGTTCCAACTCCCTGCTGATATGTTTTAACATTCTATTCAGTCGCTGCTGTCTGCCTTCTCCCACATCATTTTGGGATTAATTTGCTACAGTCTGCTCATGCTAAATCTGGGGGTGGCCTCAAACTTCTGGCCTGTAGAGTATTAGTATTATTTTCCTACCTTCCAGACCGCCATTAGTTTCATTTCTTTCCAGTACGCTATTAAAAACAACTTTTTTTTTTTTTTTTTTTTTTTTGATTGAAATGTGCTTGAGATCAATAATCCATTCACAGGGATCATGACATCTATTCCATTTTTTTGTCAAAGTAACTTTATTTAACCGATCCACCACAGAGCTGCATAGAAGAAAATGTATTTCTCCACCAGGGAATATAGTTCTAGAAGACGGCTTTTACAGAGAAATTAAAAACCATGCTCTTTGCAGTTGTGCAGAGGTGTTAGCAGAAAAACAGGAAAACTAAAATAGAGCTTTGTGATTTGGAAAATGGTTTTCAGTAATGGAATGTGTATGCGGGTAGTATTTATTGGGCTTAAACATGCAAAAATCACCAGTATGGTCCTTTAAGGGCAACGGCAGCAGGTTGTCATGTATCAGTATCTGGTCCACTGACATGCTGGTGTGCAGTCAGACACAGCATTAAGCCAATACCACCATCTGCTGGTTACAAATGTTACATGTTTATTGGTCATAAAGAGCTCTCTAGTCAGCATGTGAAAACAACTGTTTATAGGCTTTTATGACGTTTATGACATTGCACAATGCAATGTCAGGCACATGAACATTCATGACAACACAAATAATTCTTTGCTAAACTCTGTAAGTTTGAAAAGTAAAGCAGTTAGTAAAGCCAAATTCTAGGAGTACATTCTAAAGCTCTTACTTCAGAAGTCCTCACTCCTCAGTCCTCGTCTGACCTGGATATTGATCTGTCTACCATCTTCAGCGACATTCCAAATATCATGTATGAATTGTGCCTTATCCATAAAGGTCCTTTATGGCATTTTGCTTTATAGGAACAAACTGGCGATTGTGCATGTTTGAGCCCAATATGTACAATCCACATACGTTACGTTACTGACAACCATTTGTCAAAATATATTACTTTGGTGTAAATTTAAGAATGTTTTTCCTACCTTCCAGGTTGCCACTGGCTTCAGTTAATTTCCAGTACACTATTAAAATCAACTTGTAGAGTCTTAAGACACCCTGAGATGTATAATCCATCACAGCGTACATTGTGTCTACTCAGTCTATTTTTTTTTTTTTTGTAATCTAAGTAACTTCATTTAACGGCTCCAACATGGAGCTGCATGGAAGATAATGTATGTCTCTGCCAGGGAATATAGTCACAGGATAAGACAGCCTTTTACCAAGAAATTAAAAATGACCATCCCTTCTACATTTGGATATACGTGTTAGCAGGCAAAACATTGCATTTTAAGACGGTGTATCACCTGAAGATTTGATTTGAATTGATTTTTCATTTGAAAGATTAGGGAATTTGGCAAAATAACATGAAAAGCTGTAAAACTGGAAATTTATTGTCAGTAACATGTATGTGGGTAGCATTTAATGGGCTTGAACATGCAAAATTGTCGTTACGGTCCGTTAAGATGCAAGAAATAGATGCATGTGAGGTAAACTAGGAAACAATTAAGAGCTTTGGAATGTACCCCAACAGCGGCTTTAATTTTCAGAGTTGTAGATTTCAGCACCAATATGAAGTCACCTGAATGTGATGTCATAAGGGTAAGTTTCAATGATACAGGTAAACAAGTTGTTTTCACATGCTAAATAGTGCTAAACATGAACACTAAAAATAATTTCTCATCGAAAATTGTTTGCGTCCCCCTTTAAATGCATTTTTCATTATATTTCAAGCAGCATGTCACAAAGACACCCTGAGACCCGAGTATATTTGCACTCTTTCCATTTTATTGATTTTTTGTTTTACAAAAACAGTTATGAGAGAATGCATAGACAGAGCCTCGTGTCGTCAGCTCATCGATGACAACATTGAAAAACACAGATTGGCAGGAAAAGGCAACAATTTTAAAAGAAAAGATTAAAAACACTGTTTGCAGCTATGGTCTCATACACAAAGACAATGACGACCGTGATTGTCATCTAAGCAAGCGAACACAAACACACGTACACTCGCTGGCACACCAAGCAAATGTGGGTGCAAAAGAATAACTGGGATGCAGAGAATAATGCGGCGTCTGTCAAACAATGGATAGTTATAGGAGTAAAAGAGATGCATATAACCGTAGACAGAAAAAGCAGCATCGTGCAACGAGATGGCAGCAGCATGTAGACCGTCAAACTGGTATCAAAACCAACAGGAGTGTAGCCACTGCCATTATCTCTATACAGAACATCCGGTCACTACTAGCAGCACCCAGGTCACCCATGAACTCCAGGTTGAAGCAGGACTCCTTCAGTTGTGCAGTTGTCAACATCTCTTTGATGAAGAGTGGAAAACTAACGCATCCTTCATGTGCGGAAGAAAACCCAAAGTGTTTTATTAGAATCTCATCCAAACCGGTTTGGTGCCACATACTTGAGTTGTTTCTCTAATCTGAAGTGTGAGGGTTACAGCTTTTGCGTTCCAAAGGAGCTGGAAGGATTAAAGAGCCATACTGGTGATTTTGCATGTTTAAGCCCAATGAATTCTAGCCACATATATGTTACATTACTGACAACTATTTTCCAAATCATAAAATCGTATTTTAGTTTTCATGTTATTTTGCCAAATCCCCTAATCTTTCAAAACCAAATGTTCAGGTGATACACCTGCCTTAAAATTCAAATTTCGCCCCAAATGTAGAAGGGACACTCATTTTAATTTATCAGTAAAAGCCATCTTTACTTGGACTATATACGTGGTGGAGACATAATCTTCAGTGCATCATCTTCAGTACAGCTGTGTGTTGGACCGGTTACATACAGTTTCTTCAGCAAAAAACTTAATAGATGGATTATCTATCTCAAGCGTGCTTTAAATCTTTACAAGTCGATTTTTATAGCGTACTGGAATGAACTAAAACCAACGGCAGTCTGGAAGGTTGCAAAAAATTTTCAAAACTTACCGCTCCAGTGGTATATTTTGAGAAATCATTGGGAAATCATCAACCTGCACACAGTCATGTGTGTGCAGGTTGTATATGTTGGGCTAAAACATGCAAAAATCACCAGATTTGTCCTTTAATGCCGCACGCCAGCACTCTTGACCTGTTTAGCAGCAGAGCATGTAGATAAGCTATCAGTGTAGGACACCAACGGCTGTTTAAGTTGGGTGATGTGTGTGTTGTTAGCATTATTGACTAAGTCTTGTGACAAAAATGCACAGAATTATTCTACAGGCTAGAAAGGTTTTTGTGCTGAGTCAGCAGGTTAAGCTGTATCTATGGTTACAAGGCCTGACGAGGTGACAGCAAAACACTGCTTCTGTTTACTTGTACTGTTTGAATAATAACTGTTTAAAAAAAAAAAAAAAANTAAAAAAAAAAAAAAAAGCTGCAAAAGAAACAAAACACAGATGAAGCTCAAATAGAGAACAAGCACCTTTGGATTCCACGGCAAAGACATCCAAAAGCTAAAAGCCCATAAAACACTGACAAAAAGTAGCTTGGTTGTTTTGAGTTGAAGTGCAGCAATATTCTTTTCATATACAAAAATTTATAACCAAACATCCTCAACTGAGTGAGAGGGAGGAAGCGGTAAAAACGGGGCTCATCTTTTCCAGGCTGCATTTACTCTTGTGCGCTTAAGACGGAGGCTATTCCTGGCCACAAATTGGCTAAACTGTACATGTTTTCAGAGTAAACTGAAAGAGGATCGTCCTCGTCTGTAAAACCAGCTTGGATTNAAAAAAAAAAAAAAAGAGATGCAAATTCGAAAGAATTGTGGAAAAGTGCTATAGGAGCAACATCTTTGTTTGATTAAAGGTAACAACTAACGACAAATGCACCGGTTGCGTTTGTGCCTTTGCCGAGCAGGCAAACACAACACAATCATGTTACGTAGCAAACCTATGTTATATAAATATTACTATTTGCTATAAATGGTTAATCAGTTTTATTTATTTTTCTTAATTCACAACAATGTCAGTGTTTAACTTCATCATCTTAGGTAGATTACTCATCTTTTTTTATATACATTCTGGGAGAGACAGTGGCGGACTGTTCCAATTTAGTTTGGCGGCTTCTTAATCTGTCAGCCGTTAGCGATTACGCTTCTTTAGCACAAATGCAACGACATATTGACTTCTGATTACTCAACTTCCAAAAAAAAAAAGTTGAAAACGTCAAGGTGAAGGCTCTGTAAACGCCGGTATTATCTGGGTGTTAATGCCGGCGAGTCTCAAAGGTTAAGATACGCTGAAAACCTTTAGGTGAATGTGTCAACATCCACAACGTGTAAAAAGGTTGGCTGAGGGTTGTTGAAATCGCGATACCACTGTATCTTGTGTTCTTTGCACCCTTTTCCTTTCTCTGACAGGTCTATCGGAACTCCGCCTCCTCCTGCAGCCAGTCTGCATTTCTGAATTCATCTCTCTCTACTTTCACAACAAGGCACATCTTCCTCATCCCCCCTCCCCGTCCTTCTCCTTCCCTAATTGTCTCCAAACTCAACAGGCCTGAAGACTGACTGCACCTCGTTCACGCTAACTCCAGAATCCTCGGCTTTTACTTCTGGTATTCAGCGCGCAGTGGCCACCGTTTCTAGGCGCCTTTGCGATTTGGGCCTCTGATGCACAGAATGCTGTACTGCTTATCTGAATAAGTGGAATTACTTGTTGCTCGCTATTAGTAATGTTAGAGGCTTAATATAGTGGCTGGGTTCTCTTTTCAGTACTTTATGTTTTGCACAAGACATGTACAACCCATCGGAGACGCGGCATGGAAACAAATTAACAGGAGTGGGATGAGAGAAGGAAAACTCGTCTTTATCGTTGCTAAACCCCAGATCCTTCATGCCTTGGTTAAAAAAAAACCCAGAACCTCCGATTTTTTTTTTTTTTTTTTTTTTTTTTACAACCGCTCAATTCACAATGATGAAAGTCAAGGTGCCGCCTCTGGGGGGGAGGGGGAGGTGGGGAGCTCTGCTGTACTACCTGGTGTGCAGTCTTTCTCCAAACGCGGGTATGCTGTCTAAAAGGGGAAAGGCTTTAACCGTTCAGGAGGTAGACCACCAGCTCGTAGGTGCACATCATGATGGCGGTGTTGGGGATCTGCCGCACCAGGTGGGTGGTGAGGCCGCGGTACAGGGCGCGGTAGCCCTCCTCTCTGGGCACCGTCGTTAGAGTCTGGAAGAATGAGCGGTACTTGGTGCCCTCTTCTCGTAGCCTTGTGCGGATCACTTCTGCAGAAAGCAAAGGAGACGTGGATGAGTTAAAAGAAAATCTCAGTGTTTTCTAGGACTGCACGTGCTAGTTTATAAACCGGTAAGATTTTAAAGTTGTGTTCGCAAACTGCTGGATGCATGTTATGAGCATCTCCTCCATTGTTGTGTCGCTTCTGCTTAAACACACAAATACATACACATACAGCTATTTCCTCGTTAGCTGCATGTTGAAAAGGTCAGTGATGGGTCAAAATTGAATGTGGTTGAAATTTTGAGCACAGCAGCAAAGCAGAGAATCTGCACGCAGCCACTTCTCAGTTACCGGTACACAGTATTGGAACAGCCAGCTCAGCGCTTACCATGTCAAAGCACCTTTACTGCATTATTTGCCAAGATTCTACTGCTGTAACCCTTAAATGCATAGGACAGGTCTTTAGTGACCTGGGGCCATGTTCCGCATTTTTTTCAGTTAAGCCCTCAACCTCCTGCCATTCCTCAAACTCTTTGTTCTTAAAAGTTTTATGGTTTCAAGTTGTCAAAATGGTTTAAAATAGTTGTTTTTCTAATGTTTTATTCTAAAAAGTGCATAGGTCGGTCAGACCCAGGTATGTAAGAGTGTTATTTTTTTTAAGTCCTGGTTTTTGCAGGTAGCAGGTAATAAATGTGTTTTCAACTTTGGCCACAATTTACCACTGTAGTATCACTGATAGGATGAACAAACACTGAAACTAGCAGGAAGAAGACTATTTATGCTGCTAGCTTACTACTATAGAACAATGGCACAGTGCCGTGTAAGAGCTTCACTGCAGAGCAGCATTGCTGTGATTTTGGATGGCTTTGATGATAGCATCTATAAGTCATTGTAAAAATATAATATGGCCAAAAAAAATGTTTTTTTTTTTTTTTTTTTTTNTTTTTTTTTTTTTTTTTTTGGGGGGGGAGGGGGGTGTTATTCATAAAATATTTTGAAAAGTTTACAAGCACAAATATTTCACTTTGTAGCTCTATTTGTGTTGCGTCTCTAACGACCCGAGGTATGCAGGAATGTTTGGAAAAGGACTCACGCATTTAAAAACAGACAGAAGCTTTCCATCGCTACTAAAAACCGTCATTCTCACCATGAGGATAAGCGATGGTTGTGGCACAGGTCTTGGAGGTGGCGGCGGCGAGCATCATCCCCACAAAATCTGATGCATCTCTGGACGCCTCCTCTTCCTCGTCCATGTTCTGTGGCGTTTTCGACTCCAAAAGGCGCCGTTTGATATTCTCATAGATCACAAAGTGAATGACAGTTTCTGAGATACCGGCGTAGGACGCCGACATGCCCCTGTAGAAGCCTCGCAGGCCGTCTGCCTGATAAACCCGCCGCACGCACTCAAATGCACTCATCGTCCGCTCGCCTCGATTCCTGAGAGAAAAGGATGTAAGCAAATTGTAAGTGAAAGAGAAAAACTGAACTTCTGTCCACTTTAAATGTTTTACATGACTGTAAACATTATACATGTGCAGAGAAGGTCATATGGTGGTGTTTCTTTACATCTTAGGAAAAATTCAGGGAAAAAAAATATAGGGGCAGATAAAGACTGATAATGATAATCTGCAATCAATTCAGATGGTTTGATGTGATGTAACAAACGTCTCTAAGTTAAAGTCAATGATTAAGGTCTCTGTTGTCCGTTCGGTCATATTGTACTCGGAAATCATCCTGAGTTGTGGACAATCACAAATGAGTCTGATGGGACCTGATCCTGTCACAAAATTCAGGCCTCATTTTCTCATAAAACACAGGATGTGGGTCAGACTCAGTATGTGTGTCATTCAGTCTTTAGGGTNCCTCATTTTCTCATAAAACACAGGATGTGGGTCAGACTCAGTATGTGTGTCATTCAGTCTTTAGGGTTATTATTAGGAACAGAACTCGCAGCTTGTTTTTCGTACGCAACGCTAAAACAACTGCTGAGTTAGGGTCAGGCTTGGCTAGGAACTTTATGACTTTAACTGGGTTTGGGCATTTCAAAGGCCGCTGGTAGCATAAGGTGTATCATATTTACCTGGCATCCAACTGCAGACGAGTCTTTATGAGCCAGATCGGGTTGGTTGCTGTGATGGCTGTAAACCCTGTAGGAAAAATCAAAATGGGATTACTTTTTGTTCAAAATCCAAAAGTTTTACGGTCTGTTTAAGTATCAAGCTGTCCACAAACTAAAGCTCTAGGCGAGATGCAAATCTTCTTTGAGCTGCGTTCATGTTAACAATGCAAAACAAGTTCAAACAGGGTGTTTTTCTTCTTTAAATACAATGTTAAAAAAAAAAAAAAAAAAAAAAAAATCACAAAGGCAGCTTAGAGGAGAGAGAAAGCTTTCCTCACTATAGACTATGTGTGTGCTAGAAACTGACATAACTGGATGTTGTGCAAACAGCAAAAGTAAAAGTAAAACAAAAAAAACTTATCCAATGACCTAGATGATAAGGGAGTGCAGAAATGCTGAGAGAGAAATAGAGGAACGAGAGATATTACAAGAAGCACAGATCTGTGGTGAGTACTCACGCCGACCCAAGTACCTCCTCACAGATGCAGCTAGAGACCCCTGGTGGTTTCGGGGGTCTCATGCCCTTGCGAGAGGAGAGCTATGGCAGAGTAAAAAGCCTAGAACAGACACAGGCTTGTGTGTAGCAAAAATGACCAGCATGCAACCATTTCACTTCCCCACTTCCCCACCAGACACAGGGTTAACCCACCAACTTTAACCTCACATGCAACAACCATCCCCAACTAAGACAGAGCCTTAGAAATAGCTTTGTAATCCTTCCCAGACTGATGGATTTCAATCACCTTCTTCCTCATTTCTTCTGGAATGTCTTTTGATCTTGGCATAGCATGCTACTGGTGAGACCTTTTAGCCAACTTCATGCTTCTGAAAATGGTCTATTTAAGTGATGAGATACCTCGAAAGTCGGATTTTTCCCAGTTGGAAGTTCCGACCTCAAACCTTTCCAGCCAAATGTAAACAAAAAAGCATGGCTGAACACCTATAAATACTGTAAGCTTAAATAAACTTAGTAACAAATGCTAACTAAAGTAAAGTTAGACTGCAGGACTGTTTAATTGTGTTGTGTTATAATGATATTAAATACAGTGGGTATTAAACATATGTGCAGAGAAGTAATATTCTGAAATTATTTACACTTGCATATCAATGGCAAACAGTTATTACACACNTGCAGAGAAGTAATATTCTGAAATTATTTACACTTGCATATCAATGGCAAACAGTTATTACACACTACAGAAAGTTAACTTAGCGATATATTTTGACTTTTTTATTTCAATGTCACGTAAGAAAGAAAACTTTATTCGCCTGTAATTAGCTGATCATTTCCATTCACAAAGCTNTCAATGTCACGTAAGAAAGAAAACTTTATTCGCCTGTAATTAGCTGATCATTTCCATTCACAAAGCTATACGGGCGCTGCCATGTTGAGAGACATCATACTCATGAAGTCGGGATAGATAATTTTGGTCCGAGTTTCTTAGTCACAGCTCCAACTTCAAGGGCCGTTCCAACACATTTTTCCAAGTAGGAAGTCGGAATAATCTGACTTCTGAGGTATCCTGAATGCAGCATAAGAGGGCGAATACTTTTTCCACAAAGGCCTAGTTGGTATTACACAACTCTGTTTGCTTCAATAAATACAATTATCATTTAAAACTTGTATTTTGTGTTTGCTCAGGCTGCCTTTGTTTTATGTTAGATTTTGGTTGAAGATCTGAAACAGTTTAGTATGAGATACACACAAAAANTTTTTTTTTTTTTTTTTTTTTTTTTTTTTACAGCACTGTAGGCTCAGTTTTCAAACTAATATCTACACATCCCTATTTTAGCTCAGGGTCACCTTTTGACTGAGCGTCCGCCATTGTTCGATATGGCAGAATCCAGCTCTGCCGTGTGTATTGCAGACCTATCAACACATCATTTTTCAGCTCAGCTCAGCCATGTCTCACAGTGCTGCAGGACGTGTGGGCTGCCACTGAAGGGGGGTGTCCCCACAAAAGCTGACCTTGACTGAGTTCATGCAAGGTCAGAGTCATGGTGTGCCAAATTGGTGTCAAAGTGAACCTGTCACCCACAGACGCGCACACAGAAACACTAAACACAGACGCAAACGCACACACACCAACCTTTGAAGCTGCAGGCTGCCTGCCTGACCCACATTATTATTATTGCTTTTCATTTTCAGCAGGGTTACAGTGACCCAAGAGCAAACAGTCTGCTCAAAGAATAACGCAACTTTATTTAAATCTGGCCCTTTAAAATGCAAACTGCTGGGGAAAGAAGCGTTTTAAACGAGCTGCCCCAAGAGTTCTAAGCCGTTTCTGAAGAAATGATGAAGACGACGAGGATGAGCAAGTTGCTGAATATGCAGCGTCTGACTGTATGGGGGACTGTGTACTTAGACTTACTGCATGTCAAATTATGTACTACAGCGCTGGCCCAAAGTATTGCGCCCCCCCCCCCCNCCCCCCCCCCCCGTATTTTTGTGTAAACTTTACCAAAGTACCACTCTAAACACAACAAAATTCATTTACTGGTGTTTTTTACATGTAGTAGAGTACTGGTTCAGAATATTCAACTCTTCTTTAGACTTAAATTTGGATTTCAGAGTAGGTAATAAGACTACAGTATTTCTACATGAAAACCATTTGCTCTGACCCTACCTCAAAGAAGATGTTTTAACTTACTGTTTGATCTCTAGTAATAATATTGGTATTTTTCTTCAAATCTTAACAATACGTCAAAAATGTTTCCTACTCCTACTTAACACTATTATGAAGTATTGGCTTTTTTTTCCAGTTCTACTTACTCTAACACTAAAAAAAAAGACATACATTTTGCTGTGTTTGGAGTGGTATTTTAACTCAGAAAGAAAAGATTATATAAAAATCCAGGGGTGTGTAATACTTTTGGCCAGCACAGTGGTTTCAAAGACAACTCCTCCAAGTTTAAATCAACAGTAACTAGATCTGCATGTTCTTTTGGAAGGAAATAATACAATACATACTGTATGCAAGTCTGATCCAATATTGCCTGGGCAAAGGAGAACCAGTGGACACAAACAGATTAAATGTTTGAACCATTATTAATATGGAAACTAACGCCATTATTCATCTACATTTACTGTCTTTCGTTCTTAGGATCCCCACTAGCACCAGCATACACATTGGCTATTCTTTCTGCGGTGCAACATACACACAAACATACTATAACCATAAAAAACAAAACAGACAAACCAGCTCCATCTCCTAGGATCAATAATTCAGCACATCCAAAGAGAAACAAAATTGTCACCTTTCAATAGGACATTAAAGCATAATTCCTAAACAATTCATGAGGAATATACAACTCATACACAAATACAAATAGTTACAATTATTACAAAAAAAAGGGAAAAAGTCTGAATTAGATGGATTCTTAGTAGCATGCTGGAAATGGTCAGTACGTTACATCGCTCATTCACTTTATATTAAAAGACTGCACGATGTTCCGTTTCTTGAAATATATCTTTATTTACCTGCCATTCCGGCCGAGACCATGTGCACCTGCGTGGAGTCGGGTTCCAACATGCTGTTCAGTCTCTCTTTGGCAGTGGAGTAAGCAGCAAAGTAAATTGCTCTGTTGGAGGTTAAAAAAAAAAAAAAAAAAAAAAAAAGAGACAATTTTTCCATTCAGTGTAAAGCTAATTAGTCTCCGCCAAATAATGTGCAGCCAGTAGCAATGTAACATATTAATTACCCTCCGCAAACAAACAAAACTGTCCCCATGTCAGGCTCAGCCTAATAGCTTTGAAAATTTATTAAGCATAACGCCAAGAGTTGAAATAGCCAGAATGAGTCTTGGCTTATCAGCCTAGTTAGACAAAGAAGCTATTTCCTGTGGCTAATTATAAAATATGTCTTCACTTATTTTTGCTAATTAAGAGGCCGCATGAGCACGCTCCAACTCATGTCTAAATACAAGTATTGCCGCTTTTGCTTGTTTTTGCATAGTGGCAGTAGCATGGTTTAATGTGTAGTCTGCTTAATTTGAATAGGCATTTTGCTTGATGTACTTAAAGGACCATACCATCCAATTTGGATGTTTAAGCCCAATATATACAGCCTCCTCATGTAACATCACTGACAACCAATTTCCAAAACATAAAACCATATTTAGTTTTCCTGTTATTTTTCCAAATCCCCTAATCTTTCAAAATCAAATGTTCAGGTGATACACCCNTTTAGTTTTCCTGTTATTTTTCCAAATCCCCTAATCTTTCAAAATCAAATGTTCAGGTGATACACCCACATTAAAACTCAGTGTTTTGCCTTCTAACAGTTATGCAAAATTGTTGAAGGCACGGTCACTGAAAGTTTCCATCGCACCTCAGGGGAAGAAACTGGCTTCAGTTACAGTCTGCCACATCAGCACTTTTCACACCTTGCAACAAAACACTCTCCGTGTGCTTAGCACTCACACCTGCTCGCTGCGCATTAATCACTGCCCACTGCCATTAGCCATGCTTTGCCCCATCATTACCATTTATGCTCATTTACATTCTCAGCAATCTACAACGCTAGGTTTACATAATTCAGAAAAAGTATTTGAGCTCCACAAAGCGCCTTTTACTGGCTGCGCGCAGAGCCGTTTTGCTCTTCTGGACTGATCCGGTTAGAGCCATCATTCAGAAACACCAGGTTCTAGAGTCAACACATTATGTAACTGCATTAAAATCTCTGTGTAGGGAGGCGAGTAGAAGCTTGTTGAGCTGGAGTGATGCACGGCTCTTCCTTAGGCGGACCAACGATGTTCTAACAATGTATAGGGCTTTAATTAAATAAGGATATACATTTAAAAAAAAGCTATTTAATCATTTCTGTTAGAATTACATCTCAGCCGGGAATTTACTTCAATGCTTAGTTTATTTTAAAGGACCATACCACCCATTTTGCATGCTTGAGCCTAATATATTCAATTTTCATACACGTAAAGTTACTGACAATCATTTCCCAAACGATACTACTGGAACGGTGAGGTTTTTTTTTTTTCCCTACCTTCCAGGCCGCCATTGGTTTCAGTTCATTCTGGTATGCTATTAAAATCAACTTGTTGATACTTGAAACATTCTCGGGATAGGTAATCCATCATCGCGAACAACATTTATCTTCAAGTTTTCTTTCAAAGTTTTGTAATTTTAGCATTTAAACGCAATAAAAAGCATGGAGCGAATGTATGTCTCCACTGGAGAATATAGTCCCAAAAAGAGACCCGTGTTTATCTAAAAATTTAAATGACCATGACTTCATAAGGCTGCGTAACTATTAGCAGGCGTGGTGGGTGGGTGTATTGCTTGAATATTTGATTTTACAAGACTAAGAGATTTTGCAAAATATCAGGAAAGCTGAAATACAGTTTTATCTTTTGGGAAATGATTGTCAGTNGATTTTGCAAAATATCAGGAAAGCTGAAATACAGTTTTATCTTTTGGGAAATGATTGTCAGTAATCCTACGTGTATGAAAATTGAATATATTATGCAAAATAGGTGGTACAGTCCTTTAAAAGTAAATGATTCGTATCACAAGTATGTTGTTAGCTGGCTGTTATCCTTTTAATAGACTTATTTGTTCTCAACATGCTGCCAATGTTGTCAAATCCCCAAAAAGAACACAGGAAGTCATGCAGAGACTGCTGGGGGAGGATGAGTGAGACCCATATGGTCCTGTAACCCCTGGTGCTTCTTTGTCACCGAGTACCCGCCAAGACCCCTGCGGTGGTTACATAACACCAGTGTTTCTCACAGCCACNTCACCGAGTACCCGCCAAGACCCCTGCGGTGGTTACATAACACCAGTGTTTCTCACAGCCACATCTTCATGCAAGCCAACGCACACGTCCATGACTAACTAAGAAGTAAACTACACACAAAGCCAACGTCTGTGCACATTAAATAAAACCGTATTATCGTAGCTCAAATTAAACAGTTATGATGGAAATTAGATAAACAGGCTTAAGGATATTAGCAAAATAGGGTATCTGTCTATGTCAACGGCAGATAGAGTGGTTCATTCGAAATTGTGTTCTCTATAAATTCTGGCTAAAAAAAGCAGAAAAAAACCTTTTTTTTTTTTTTTTTNCTTTTTTTTTTTTTTTTATTGTAACAAAATCTCTTCTTTGATATTGCACACATGTCAGCTGATCCTGGCCTCTTTATTATGTCGCAAGCTTGTAGAGCCTCCCGTTTCTAATCATTAAGTCAACTAACTGGGTGTTCAGGTTTTTAATCGACTACCAGTCCAGTCATTCCAGTCCAGTAATTGTGACATTGGTGCCATCATATCAGCATTCACAAGTACGTTTTGCTAATTATGTTAGCACCACAAATCCTTCAGCATGAATGTGTTCATCTGCTGAGAGCCTGGAATCTGCAGAAATAATTTCACACTGAGTTTTCAGCTAAACAAACTAATCAATTTGTTGAAGTCCTGAGACTATAGTTGAGATACTTGAGTTTCTTTACTCAAGAACAAAACTAATGGCTTGACAGACTGTGAGTTTATAAGGGGGAACACGCTGAACAGTGTAATGGAAACATGGTGATGTAAGGCAGGAGTAGCTCACCTGGAAGGTGCCACACCCACCAAGTTAGGCCCCAAGCCCCTAAAGAGAGAGCAAGGTCCTTCTTTCTCTAAAATCAACCTGAAAAAAAAAACAAAAAAAAACAAACAAACATACACACACATTATTGGTTATTACATTTTTTTCTACTGGTGCGGTCTAATTACAAGCTGTGCTACCCAGAGAATAAACCCATTTTGGGTAACAGAGAGCAAGAGCGAAAGCGAGAGAGAGAGAGAAATTGTGTGAATTACTAAGATACAACAGACATAACAGAAAGTCATAATGTTTACCAATTTGGTGAGTTGCTACATCTCTGGTTCATAAGTAGAAACACTGCCCACATCTGAATGGTTTCGTGTAACAAGTTTTTGAAGCGGTTCCTTCTTATCCAGTTCAAGGTCATTTTCAATTTTCTCAGAGAAACACTGTGATTGCATCCAAACACTCCATGAACCATTTTAAAAGCTTTCCACCATTTAGCGATCCACAAAGTTAAGCAGTTAGAGAACTTCATCATTCCTTGGTCATTAAAATCCAAACTTGTTTATACAAGTTGGCTGAAACATGTGATTTGACTTCCTACATTTCCTATTATCAGTAATTATGTTGCTGTTCATATTCAGCTTTTACAATCAAGGATTAACTGGATTAACGTGCTGGTCAAACAGCTGACAGATTGCACTGGTAGTGGTGGTGGTGATGGTGGTGGTGGTAGTAGTAGTACTACTACTACTATTACTGGTACCAGTATGTATGAGGGTGTTGTGTGCCTGCTTGCACACTGAGCTGAGCTGACTTCTGACCAGACAGTTCGATACTGTATCCAAATCATTTCACTCCTACAGAACAGCCAAGATGTTTAATTTGGGGAAAACCCTGGAATTTTTGTATATGAAACCATATTTATGAAAAAAAAAAAAAACTACAGGGCTGAACTTGGCCAATACGCTACACAGCTAACGGACCTAACAGTACCAGTGAGTATACTGGCATTTTCTTCAAAAGCTACTTCAGTACACGTGAAATTATATTTACGGCAGTTAGGAGCACATTCAAATGTCTACAGCCAGCATTTCTTTTTAACTTGACTTGGTGAAAATAGGCATGGGGCCATTAAAAAACAAAATTTTCTGAAAGGCTTGAATCGGGCCTGGCATGACTCCTTTAGAAGAAGCCCACCCATTATCTTCCTCTGTGGATCTAATTTCCTTGAACATAACATCTGGCCATCTACCAAAATCAAACTGTTCCTTGAATTACTGATAAAATACAAAAAATCAAAATTCATTAAAAAAATATATAACAAGTAAAACGTGTATGCTAAGCGCTGGAGCTGTTCTGAAATGTCCTGCTTTGTTCAAGGAGCTGTTGTATGCTGTGCGTGCTGCTTTCCCCACCGGCTGACGTTGTGGGGTTGGGTTTTAGGGAGTGTGTGGCCTTGCCAGGGGGGACATCAGTCAGACCAAACAACAGCAGTAACAACATGGTGCCTGCCGAGGAGGGAATCATGACGCAGCCAAATTCCTCTGGAAGAGTGAGGGGAGGGGCTGGGCTGGGCTGGGCTGCACACATGAATCCACTCATTTTTGGTCACGTCTTGGAAAAGTCAAATAGTTTCTGTGATGTTTACCACCAGGGAATTGTGGGCTGCTCACTTGACCTTTACATTTTGCAAAATAACAAAATCGTCACTAGCGATCAATGTTGATTGAAGTTAGGGGTGTCGCGATATACAGGTATTGATAACCGTGATATTTAAAAAATGAAATATTGATATACTGTTAACAATACACATATGATTATATTGTGTAAATAAATCAGCACCCCTTAAATCATTTATGTTTTTTTCCATTCTCACTTTGTCTCCCCCCACAACACCACACACACACACAACCACACACGATGTGATACTGTGATGAAGTAACTGGCTACCACAGTATGTGGCTACTATTGCTGATCAAAATCATGTCAGAGGAGATGACAGATGAGAGCAAGACGCTCTATTCTAACCTGAAAAAAGTTAGCTCGCCAGTGTGGAAGTTTTTTGGATTCCGTAAAAAAAAGACAGGGTAGACGCCCCAGTCTGCAGGAAATGCTGACAGTAACCACAAAAGGGGGCGATACCACCAACCTGTTCACCACTTTCACCTCCATCATCCTGCAGATTTCCCCATGGTAGAGAGAGTAAATAGCAGTTAGTTTGCTAACCCTGAAACGGGAAATGTTACATTAAGGTCTTAGTTGTGTTGTTAAAGCTAAGTTATCATGGCATCAGACTTGGCAATATTTTCTCTCTCCTGGTTGTCATTAATTGCTCATTTTGTAGCTTTTGTACAGTTTTGGTTAGAGACTCTCTCCACCTTCCTACACTCGTATTTTGAGTGTAATTCATTTGCCAAAAAAGAGACAAAACGCACAATAAACATTTGACTTTTTTTTTTTTTTTTNTTTTTTTTTTTTTTTTAATTTTATATAGATATCCCCATAATATAGTTACCGTGAATTATTTTGGCCACAATAATCATGTAGTGAAAATCTAATATCGTGACAGCCCAATTGAGGTCTAACGACGAACCCGGTGCATAAAGATCTATGTCAGAATAGTAGATGCGGGAGTCGATTTGTGATAAATGTTGTTTACTACTCACTTGAGGCAGTGCAGGGGTCCTGGTGGAGCCACGCGGGCCATGCTGGCCCCATTGACAGTGCTGAGTTGAACCTCAGACACATAGAGGGTGATGGACGACGACTGCAGTCGGGTCTTTACTACTTCCAGTGGACATGTTAGTATGGCTCCTACTGTTCCCCCACACCTGGAACAAAAACAGGGATGAAAGAGGTAGTCGATTAGCAGATTATTGGTTACAAAAGGTGGACATATTTGGTAATACACAAAAACGAATGAGGGAGAAGAATCTCTACGTCTTAGCTGAACAAGACTAAAATTGTGCGACCATTTGTGATGTCAGCAGCAATTGTTTCGTGAATGGAGATGGTCATAGGTGTGCATGGTTTTAATTCTTCTGCGTAAATAAATTAGCCAATAGTGTGGCTTGCGGAATTCTAGAGATCCCTGGCATGCAGACGAGGAACAGTGCCACGTGGGAACAAAGAGCCAGTCAGGAATGCTTTTGTGTTTCTTGGGAATAACACTACACTTCTGTTTAGTGCCACGCCACCTCCCAAACCTACAGATTCACATATTTTCAAAGAAATGTTGTCTTTTTTGGGGGGTAATCTGAGGAAGTGACCCACTCAAGTAGCAGATCATGTAAAGGGAGAGACCAAAATAATAACAGAAGCCCTCTGAATAATAACCTGACAACACTACTCTGTGCCAGGAAAAGGCTGGGCTTGACCTGACAGGATAACAACAGAGAGAGCTGAAGCAGTTATCTTTAGTTGGGGTTAATTTTCAATCTGTACAGAAGTAGAGATAGCCAATGTGGGAAGTCCTATCAACATAGTTTTGGCAGAGATCGGTTACGTTACACACCACACACAATGCAGGACGTTGGCATAGGAATAAGTCAAGCAGAAACTTGCCATTAGAGACCTGAAGCACTGGTTTTAAAGCTATTGCTTGATACTTGTCACGTATTAAATTCCCTGATTAAAACCTTCACAATACACTTCACTAGGCACATACAAATAAACCCATATTGTATTTGTGGTCGAAGTTTCAATCTAAACACATCACACACTACTCTTCTGTCAGCATACTCACACTGTATCACTGCCTTATGAGAAATAAGATGTCAAGAGCGACAGCATCTTAACCTATAACCTCAACTCTTGGTTAGATACTCTTCCTAAAGCACCAAGGAGGGATTCTACAAGTATTCATTTTGACATGGGTTGTTCAAAAACAGGTATATGACCATTTTACCCATTTTCTGTGGCTTTCTGCACTCTGGCAAAAAAGAGGAAAAATGTGCAACCACTGTCTTTCTTAACGCATGAAAACACACACACACACATTGTAGATTCTGCAGCCAGCACTGACACATGGCTAGATTTACACAACCACGCACATGCGACCTGATTCCAACTCAAATGTGATGTATCAGATATGCTTCCTGAAGATGTAAATGGTAAAAAGACACATGGAACCGGATATGCTCAGATCCGATTTGGGCCACTTGCATATGTGGAAATAAATCCGATATGTATCAGATACCTGCCAATGTGACTGCTGTCTAAATACACAGATCGGAATTTCCTTCCCATTCCGACTCCGATGTAACATTCCACCTTGTCTGCATATGAAAGATGTAAGCATCAATATGATAATTGCTCTCTGTAAACAAAAATGGAGGACATACTATATATAAATCCGACATACTGATGTGTGTTTATGTCAAATAGACGTGTTAGTGTGTGATAACAAGCTCCCGTTACAGCAGCAACTCCACCTGCTTCTCTTCTGTGATTAACCGACGAAAATGTGTCCTGATGGAAGAGATAAACAATCAAACAACATATCAAATGCTTCTGTCTGCATCTGAAAGTTTCTAACCCGCTGATCATATTTTTAAATAGTTCTCTCATCCATTGAAGCGTTTTGTTTACATGCGTCTCAGAAATGTGTGCATGTGCAGCTGCATCCGGGCTGCTACAGGTCAAAGCTGTGTAAATGCAGGCATCAGATATGAGCTACTTAAAAAAGGAAATGTAAATACACTGGATAAAAAAAAAAAAATCTGATANCATCAGATATGAGCTACTTAAAAAAGGAAATGTAAATACACTGGATAAAAAAAAAAAAATCTGATATTGCAAAATATCAGAATTGAGCATCAGTACTTTAGTGTAAATCCAGTCAAAAGGACAAGTCTGTACTAAACTAAGTCTGTTAAAAAATGTCTGCATTACTTAAATGCCTTCACTTACATATCTGGATTCTTGTTCTGCATGTGTCTTACACCACTGTCAAAGCATTTTGTCTATTCATAAACAGAAAAAGCACAAGTGTACCTAATAATATTAATGATGGGCCTGCTCCATTTAGGTGAGGGATCATACAGGGCCCTGATACTGGTACAGCTAATAAAAGAGCTTTTAGAAATGTTGTTACACCTGTGCTTCTGAGTCAAAATTCCTGCAGTGAGAAAGGCTTTATGTCTAATCTTCATATCAATAAGTGTAGCTCTGACTAGATTAGTGATTTTTACAGAGAGATTTAATTGACTGGGGCAAGATGACACAGAGTTATAAAACAAACGATGGCGAGATCTTGAAGTAGATTTGAAGAAAGATTAGTCTGGTTAATATACCAGGGCAACAAGTACCTACGTATGAATATCAAAGCAAACCCAATTCAGTTGACACGCCTAAATGTCATAACATGTGACATTAAACACAACTCCTGCGGGTGCACATGCGTGGTAAAGAAAGCTGACGTGCCCCTTGCTTTTGTTCTAAACAAAGCAAGATTTGAGATTTATTATTACGTAACTAATAAAATATGGATAGATTATTATTAACATTTCCTTAGTTATAAGTATAGCTAGCAATGACAGTTAGCCCTGAGCTAGCTAGCTGAGTTTTTGCATGTGACAGTATTATTTATACTCACCCTCCTGCAAACAGATGAACTAAGGTATCTCTTTGACTCATTTTGTAGCATATTCGGGAAGAGTCCACACGGGGACAATAGGAGCGGCCGTCAAGAGAACAGGTGACTTTATCACCCAAGCAAATGTTACTCAGTACTGTCTGTGTTGTGGTGGAGGTCAGCTGCGTGGAAAACGAGGGTATGTCACGGCTAACTAGCTAGCTTTCGTTAGCCAACACAGCTAATGGGTTTCCCGTAGAAAATGTCGATGTCAAAGCGGTAAAGCAGCGTCTCCTCCTTCTGAAACGAGGCAGAGGTTCACCATAATGTCAGCGTGTTCAATGCTGGGACGTAATTCCAGTCTTGGAATAATAACAGCGAATACGGACACAAGTCGGCCTCCTCCACGATAAATGGCCTCGCTGGGAGTCTGCGGGTCAGGTTGCAATGTTTATCGTCGAACGGGAAGCCGCAAAACAGAGACACTGATTGGCTGACGTCGCTATGCGTAAAGTAAACCCCGCTCAGTCACTACTTTTTCACGTGAAAGGCAGAGAGGCAGGATGCCGTGAAGCTGACGAAATGTCATGGTTAAATCATCGTTCCTTTGCTTGCTTGATTGATTGATTGATTGTCCGAAGGAGTTTATAAGACAATAAATGCATTGAAACAAATGCATGCGAAACAAAACCCATAAACATCCAGTAAAAAAACAACCAAACAAACAAACAAAAAAAAAACTAGCATAATAGAATGTATGATACGATACAACTTTATTTATCATTCAAGGGGCAGTTTCAAAAGCAGCTCACACAGACCACAATAACACGCTCACAATACAAAGCAGTAACCAAAAAGTCAATCTGAAAGTTAGATGTGGGACAGCACAAGATACAAGTATACCATCAAAATGTGCTAAGATCAGTAAAAAAAAAAAAAAAAAAAAAAATTACAATGTATTCAGCATACTGTCAAAAAGAGCAAAATTGATAAAGATCAATACAGTCACATACACTCATAATTCCAAAAATCAGTCAAGTCACATTCTCATACATTCAGAATTATTGCACTGAAGTTGTTCATACAAACTCTTCATTATACAGTTAATAATACAGTAGTTTGTCATCTTACCAAAGTTGTATACAGTCTACAACAAAAATAAGATCGTTCACACGACATCTTACAACCCTAATTCTTGATGCTATTTCCACTTAATTGTTACCACAAGGCAATGCGCGCACTTTCATGTAATTTACTGTGATCTAGATCAGTAAGGAATGCTTATATCTGCACCACTGAACGTACCATGGGAGTATTCTTGACTCACGACTTTTCTCTGTCTTTATTAAAAGCATCTTCGCCCGAACAGGGACTTGAACCCTGGACCCTCAGATTAAAAGTCTGATGCTCTACCGACTGAGCTATCCGGGCTCTAGGAAGGGTAGGGAAGGTAATCAATTATAATCTTAGAGTGTAAACCCTGAAGGCTACAGTTGCAGTTGGTTGTGTATCCAAAGAAAAAAAACAGCTTTTGCATTCGTAAGGCTTTCTTGTGGTCTTTTGCTGCAGTTACATATGCTATGATGAGAATGCTTAAATAATAGAATTCTTCATATTTTCCAAATTAATGATTTTGTACTACATGTTGTTCAAATTTCCAAATACATCTGTAGCATGTATTTTACAGATTCAAGGATTTGCAAATTTTACTTTATCCTGGACACCCAGGACATTCTTTAGTCATTTTCATGCAACAGCCACTGGATCCTGCTTTAAGCATAGCATATTGAAGGGTTGACTGAATATAACACTTCTTTGTGTACCATTTATATTTAATTACACATTCAGAGGTTATTCTTAGGAAGCTGAACTTACCTGTGAGCCTGGCTATAGGATTTTTTTTTTTTTTTTTTTTTTNTTTTTTTTTTTTTTTTTTTGTCTTTTAACATCCCAAACAAGGTTGTGCTGGTTCCTGTGTCAAATTCCCACTATTCCCATGGTCTATAAACTAATTTCTCCAGTGGAGCAAAGTTATACAACACTACTAAACTTGGAAGGACTCAAGAAGATTTTAAAAGAAAGGAGCCTGTAAATAGCCCCTTAGCTTACGTATGAATGCCATTCATGAAATAGTGAATTTGGATGTTGGGGGGGAAGTGTTGCTACCCACACTTTTAGAATTTCTGACCCACATATTTTATACAGAGGTTCTTTGTGAAATTATAGGAAACTTGTATTTATGTGAGTGGAAAGGAAAAAGAAATGTGAAGGCTTTAACAGTCACTTCAGCTTTCCCACCGTACATGGAAAATGAGGTTTTCCAATTTGAACAGCAGAATAAAATCCATACGCCACTTAATTTCATAACTACTGATGCAATTTAACATGTCCAGATCATGTGCCATGGGTGGCTTATCTAATCACATTACTGTTTGTCTGCATGAAAGGTGAAAAAGTCTCCTGAGATCAGTGGCCCTGACTTGGTAAGTTTTCTTATATCCTCTGAACACAAGCCTTTACAACTAAAGTGACTGAAATCTATTTTTAGTCTTCCTGTTTGCTGTTTTTGGTGTTCATCATCTTTATGTCTTCCATGTAAGTTTGTCAGGAAATAGTCAAACAAAAGTTGAACTTTGAGAGCAAACATGGCTGGCCTCTGAGAATGAATAGCTTGACTGTTTTTTTTTGTTTTGTTTTGTTTTTTTTGTTGTTTTTTTTAAATCTGATGTACATTGTATCACTGAAAACTCACCAACCCAAATTTTATGTCTGCCTGTCAATTATCTCATATTTGGACTGACCATGGATAGAAAGTGCATTTATTGTTTTACTAGAAATCAGTAGCTCTGTGTTGTTGACCAATTGTTTATGGTCAAATAAAAGCTAGATAAATACACTAAAACATAAATGCCTTGGCTTTAAATTACAACATGTTGACACAAATCATCAGTTAAACTTTAACCAATTGTTGTAAACATTACCTAAAACAGTTAGCACTGAACACTGTCAGATGTGAAGTTTAGGTGACATGGTGTGTGTCTCTTTGAGCTGAAGGTGGAGGTTCCCTGTTCCCTCAATATTCAGGAAAGTTTGCAAGAGGCGACCATATTAGGGTGCTCCCATATAAAGGGAATTGATTTGGGGAATCCCTCACTGTGGAGCAATCCCTGGCATGTGTCACAGTCTCCATATTAGGAGAGTAATGTCCAGCATGCAATTATAAGGTTTATTAGGCTCACTCAATCAATCAATCAATCAATCAATCAATAAAATACAGCAAGGCAGTGTTGTGATTTTATCTTTAAGAACCAGCTTATATTTCTCTGTATTCATGTTTTCCATTAAAATGAACCTGTCATCATTACAAAGAAAATTTAGCAAAGTTAGCGTAAGTAGGTGGACAGTTTGGCACATTTACAATCATATTTTTAGTCCAACAAAAACACACAACACACAAAATGTGTGCATTTTATTCTTCTTTTCCGCTTCTTTTTTCTAACTGTAAGAAATGCTGAGGAAGGGAAAAGAAAACTTTCTACTCTGTTACTCTTAAGAACATTCTTTCTGGAACAGCAGGTCGGTCAACACAGCATTAACTAGTATTTGGCCATCTGGAAGACTGAACTTTTTTTCTATGTCAGTAATAAGTTTGCCTTCATACTAAGCTCTTGCCATTACAGTAGACACAGTCAAGTTAAACTGTAACTTTTTCAGGGTACTGGGTTTATCATTATAACACGTGACAATGTAAAATCATTGGACAGACAGCCACGCTTCCATCCTGACTGCACCCACCAGGATCAAAGTTCATCCATGTTTGTCGGATTCTCTCATCAGCCTCGACTGAACCTTCTCCACTGGTGATATTTTGAAACTCAGTGTTGAGTTCTGTGATTAAAGTCAGCGAGCATAGTTGTCACAGACTACAGCACTTGCAGGATGTCTGTCGGTATAAAATTTGAGAGTGGATTCATTGTGTCATCCCATAATGCCTGATTAATTTTATTTCTCATAAGCCAGTGATAATTAGAATAATTGCTATTCTTAAGATGCTTCTTCTCATTGAATATAGCCAACTGAAGTTTGCCATCTAAGCAAGATGCCTCCTGGGAAGAATTCTGGGTACATCCAACTGGGAGAAGACCATGAGGGAGAACCAGAATACACTTGAAGGATTACATATCCCATCTGGCCTGGAAACATGGGATTCCCAGAAAGAGCTGGCAGTGGCTAAAGACTAGGACATCTGTGCTACTTTGCTTAGTCTGATAATACCATTATATTATTTTAGCATATTATACACAAACATCATTAGACAGATGCTTTCAACAATATACTGAGTAAAAGCAGCATGATTCACTGACAGATTAGATTAGACAGCTGCACTTTTGAGTTTACAAATTCCTTATTTTTTCATTCAATATCATCTCTCATCTTCCAGTTGATCACGGTAGCTGGTTGATCATGATGGCCCAAAAGCATAAGAACTGTCACCAGTCCATATTCCCCATTTTATGTGATGTACAGTATGTCATCTGCAGCCTTTATTGATTGAAGAATTGCTTTATGTCCATTACATTTCAATAAATATAGTCATGAAACCAAACTAATTTAATTTAAAGTGGTAAATGCCTGGTCTTGGTGGCTCAGGGGTTAGCATAGGAACAGAATGCATATTCTCCCTGTGTCTATGTGGGTCTCCTGCAGCTCCCAGTCCAAAGATATGTGGGTTAAGTGAACTGGAAAGTCTAAATTTCTAATCCATCTGTAGGTTCGAATGTGTCCCTGTGATAAACTGGTGACCTGTGGAGGATGTAATGCCTCTTTCCAAACAACACTGGGGCAGGCTACAGAGGACAAGTGGGTATAGAGAATGGATGGCTTGATGGAAAACTCTAGTCTTATCCTGCACAGACCTGTATTATTATTAAATTAAATAACTTTATCAATATTATGAAGAAGTAATATGGTTTGTGATACGATAGAGGATATGTAGAGAAGTTACCTTCCTCATCAATACAATGCTGCGCAATCATGCTATGCTTTTAGTTTCTACAAAATGAATTCAGATTTCCATCAACATTCTCCCCACAAAATTGCCAAATAAAGCAAATCAGTGAACAAAACTAGGTTGTTATAAAGAAATATTGTTGTACAACTACACCTCAGTTTATCTGTGGAGAAATTAAACTCAGAATACATTCCAATGGAGCTACCAGGCTCCAGGCACTGCTGGCTGATTCCCACTGGAATCCATGTAAATTACTACCTCATGACGTTCACACACACATCTGGCTGCCAAGCAGGATTCGGATTCTCAGACAATAATATCAAGACAACATTAGAGGTGGACTGCACCTCCAACTGGATACATAAAGGCTGTTCTTTGGAATGTCCCTCAGACATTCTTGCAGATACACACACACACACACACTCCCACAGATAGAACCACCTGAAAGTTATCAGTTGGAAGCTTCCACATGTCAATGCACATACATACAACTGCACACACGCACATAACACTCCCAATAATACACACCCTCCCTGTCCCATGACTCCTATTGATGCAGAGCAGGGTGGGAAGGAAAAGGACAAGTTAAGTGGATGCACGTTCAGCAGCTCGGCTCATATGACTTCCGTACCTTCAGACATTACTGCAGGAGAGGAGGGAGGAAGCCAAACAACGGTCCACTGAAGGCCTGCAACCACCATCCACGATGCCTAATTCAATTATCAATAATCACAGACCCAGTTAAGTTTATTCTGTGACCCTTCAGCAGATGGAAGAGGCCCACCAGATGCCACTTTGGGATCAGTCACTGGCCATGTAATTTCCTTAAATTTGGAACTGTTGCCTGAGAATGTGTAGTAATCCTGACAGTCATACCAGAAAGTGACTCAGTTCACTGTATTATAATGAGCCACAATAGCATCTGTTGTTTCTGAAGGCCACTTAAGTCTGTTGTATGACTCATTTCAGCACCTCTCTTTCATACATAATGGCTGTCAGAGAAAAAAAAATTAAGACAAATGTAACCAGTGGTTTCTGCCTCTGTGTTGTTTTGGTGTATGGGTGAAGGAGATTTGGCTTCTTTTAGAGGTGATCTCCATTCATTCCTGACATAAAATAAAAAGCAAGAAAATAAAAATCCACCACAAATATTATTTTATTTTGATTTAGCCATTATTTAACCAGATAAAACCCACTGAGATTCAAAATCTCTTTTCCAAGAGCAATCTGGCCAAGACAGCAGCACAATTACATAGTTGCAGCACAGATACATAAAATACCAATCAAACTTTTACAATATCAACATAAATCAAAACGAGTAATTCAATGCAATAACTCACAAAATGATTACTAACATAGACATTTCCCAAGATTACTCATTTCCCCTAGCAACCAGGTACTGCAGAAAGGAAATAAAAGCAAATAAAAATATTAACATGGCCAAAAGAATATCGAGGTCACAACTTTTAACAGTCAAAAATAATCAAATTTCAGGGTCAATCGATCAAGATTCCCAAATTAACAGGTGCCACAAGAGCATAATATACTGAATTTGATAAGATTTCACAGTTTAACTGGTCAGAAAACAAAGAATTAATTGGGATAAATGTTTGGTGACAAAAAGAGAAAAATTGCACCCAACTCTCCCACAGCATGGGAAAAGGGGAGAGGTGGAAGCCAATAGGGTGACCCGAAGAACAAGAGGAACAACAGGAGATGGTGCCAATCCACAGCAGCTCATGCATAGTAAACACTGTGGAGGCTTCAGTCAGGTTACATTACATTAATATTACAAAAGACAGATTTTGTGAAATTATATAAACTCGTAAACTCAGGGCCATTTTTTCACATAGGCAACCCAGGCGTTGCCTAGGGCACCTACAGGTAAAGGGGGCGCCAAAGAGAAAGATTTTTTTTTTTTTTTTTTGCCTATTTATTTTATACACCTGCAACCTGCACTTGGTCCGTTGGTAAAATGGTATTCATTCATTTCACTAATGCTGAAAGTCAATGCTGCAACACACACACACACACACACACACAGTTGACACAATTTGGAGCTCATATTGTCCTGAGAAGAGGCGTCCTGCCGACCAGCCTGAGACACAGCAGCACTACTTTAATGGTTAAACTTGCGTGAGCGGCTGTCACCGGCCACGAGCGTGCTTCCACAGAACGCCAAGGCATTTATAGTTGGCACATTGTCGGTTTCAATATAATTCTCTGGAACGACACGGGGCATTACACAGAAAATACTCTGTAAAGCAGTAAGTACACAGAGAAGTATCAGATAACGTCTCGCATATTTTCCAAACTTACCGGGAAACAGCAGCAGCGGGAGGAGTCTGAGCAGGTAAAACTGCATTGCACAGTTGGAAGAAGTAATAACAATGAGCAAAGTTAAAGTAAAAGAAAGAAAAAAAAAGAAAAAGATAATAATGAAAAGATCACACGCAACTGGGGCTCAAAATAGGAAGAGGAGAAAGCAAAAAAAGTTCAATGCAAAAGTACAGCAGTATTTTTTATCTAGTGTCTGGCATTGTCGAGAGAGCCAGCAGCTAGCTAATTTAATTAGCTGGATAAATGTTAGTCAATGACATGAACCTGTTTTAGTTTAGCATCATTTACCACAACAATAATTTAAAAGTAGCATACTAGTTGTTTAGCATAAATGTACTTTAAGAAGTGTTATGTCTTTCAAGTAATAGATGTCTATAATAAGATTATTAGCATTTTGGTGGTACAAAGTCAATGCAAAGTGTAGAAAGGAGACTACCGCAGGTCCTTTGTCCTTTCTGCTATCAGACTGTCTAACATCATCAACTTGGGTTGCTTCTTTCTAATGTGCAATATTTTTGTAAATCACTGTGATATGTACTGTAAATAGTTAGGATGCTATATTTGCACAGTTTTTATTGTGCAATTTTTCTGTTTTATTTTGTATAGTGTGTTCAGGCTATTATATTGCACAGTTTTTATTTTCTATTTTGTACAGTTGTTCAGTCTGTACTATAACTTGTAAGCTATTAAAATACAACAGAAATAGTCAGTTATTCTATTCTTGTATACTCGTGCAAAGCAAAGTTTCTGATTTTCACTGTTCTGTTAACTTGTATAACATGTCAGTTTTTCCTGCTTCATATTCTTGAGTCCTGTGTTGCTGCAACATGTGAATTGCCTAACCTTAACCACTTCACCTTAATGATGTTTTAGTTGTCATGAGTGGATACTGAATAAAAAAAGAAATAAAGTTGGTTTCATTATTACTGTTTAAATATTAAAGGACCATACCGGTGATTTTCTATGCTTGAGCTCAATAAATACTCATTACATTACATTACTGTCAACCATTTTCCTAAACAAAAAAACATATTTTAGTTTTTGTGTTACTTTTCCAACTCCCCGAATCTTTCAGAATCAAATGTTCTGGCGATACACTCACCTTAAAGGATCATATACCACCCATTTAGCATGTTTAGCATGTAATGTATTGAATGTTCATACACGTAAGGATACTGACAATCATTTCCCAAAGCATACTGCTGGAATGATGAGTTTAAAAAAAATTCCTTTCTTTTTTTCATTCCTTCTTCTTTTCCTTCTTTTTCCTTTTGTTCATTCTGGTACAGTATTAAAATCAACTTGTTGATACTTGAAACGTTATTGGGATAGGTAATCCATCATCATGAACAAGACATGTATTCAGGTTTTTTTTTTTTTTTTTTTTTTTTTTAGAAGTTACAAAAGTTTAGTGTTAAAGTGCAATAAAAAGTGCAGAGTGAATGCATGTCTCTACTGGGAATATAGTCCCAAAATAAGACCAGTGTTTATCGAAAAATTTAAACAACTGTGACTTCATAAGGCTAAGTAACTATTAGCAGGCAAAACATTGATTTTTAAGGTGGGTGTGTCGCTTAAATATTTGATTATGAAAGATTAAGAGATTTTGCAAAATATCAGGAATCGATCAATCAATCAATCAATTTTATTTAAAGTGCAAAATCATCATACATCATGGTCCCTGAAAGGAAAGCAGAAATACGATTTTATCCTTTGGGAAATGATTGTCAGTAATGTAACATGTAAGAAAATTGTATATATTAGGCTCAAACATGCAGAATGGGTGGTATGGTCCTTTAAAATTCTATATCTTGCCTGTCATCACTTACACACGATTGTAGAAGGCATGGCTGTTTTGTTTTCTTTCTTCAACTCAGCACATTTTGACTGTTTCTAAATGTGAATAAACCCTGAGTCTTTTGCACAGTTTGCAAATCACATGAGCACACAGTGGTGAGCTGACACTGATTAGTGGCAACCAGACGGCAAGACTGCAGAACGCTGTCAGCAGTCATCTGGTATGCCACACTGCTAATTCACCTCACCTCGGCCTTAAAATCCTTTTCCTCATGATTTTAAAGCTGCTCTTGCTCAGCAAATCATTGGCAAATCAATTAGCTGCATCTTAAAACTTAACATCTTTACTCTGAAATCAACAGACATTGGCACCCATCCTGCTTTTGTTCGCGTGTCTGTAATGCCAGAGGGATGATAGAGGCAAATGCTGTAACACTGGTGAATCCAGCTTTCTGAACACTCACTCTAGTTTTAGGAGAGAGTTTCAGGTGTAAGGAAAAAAGCAAGACCACATGTAAATGCAGTCTACTGTATGTTTACACGCTCACTTTTCTCTGATTTTTTTCTGTACTTCAACTAAGCCAAAAATACAAGCAAGATATACTATACTGTACATGGATAGAATTAACAGGATTCTGTTATTTGCAGAAGTAACTAGTAAGTAACTTGTTGCTTAATCAGAGTATGACAGAGAGTACCAGATGAAGAGTAGTCAATGATCTTCTAATTACTGCTGATTCTGATTTAACATCACTACTGCTGCTTCTTGACTTGAGTGCTGCCTTTGACACTGTGGACCATAACATACTTCTAAGCCGCTTGGAGAAGCATATTGGTATTCAGGGGACGGTGCTTTCATGGTTTCATTCATATTTATCAAATAGAACTCAACGTGTATACTACAATAATACAATTTCTACTTTCTCTGTAGTAAAGTCTGGTGTACCCCAGGGATCGGTCCTTGGCCCTATGCTGTTTTCTATTTACGTTTCCTCTTGGTGATATCATTTGTAAATATGAAGTTCAATTCCATTGCTACGCTGATGACACACAGCTATATGTACCTGTTAAGCCAAATGACCTTTCC